>OU342733.1:11109785-11202901 GCA_910589765.1 Avena atlantica | reverse complement strand
AAATAAAAAATAAAAGTGTAACGTCAATAGATCTGCTGCTTGGCCGATCGATTGAGCACACGCACGATACACGAGTCGGACTCGTATGCGTGCAGGATCTTTACTTGGACTCGTGTATGGAAAATTCATCAGCTTGCTAGTGATACACATATACACGTATACGTTGTCTTTATGGGATTCTCCGGCCGACGTATATGGATGTATCCCACTGTGTTGCAATCTGAATTTGAACACAAAATTCCATCGAACAAATTGCCCCCTCACCAAGTAAAATTCGAGCGCAAAGCAGATCGGATTTTAGCTTGGTGAACTTTTAATTGCCTTGTATTCTGGCTGTGGCGTTGATGAACTGGCTTGTCATCTGCTGCTCGCCCTGGCCTCCCTCGCATGAACTTGGGTAAAAGTTTCATGATTTTCTCAGCTAGCAACCGATCATCAGACCTGTTTGCCGCATGCGCGACCGTCATATCCCATCACGCTTGCGACGCGTCTGTTTGCGTTATTGGTACCACCCCGCGCAGTCGTGGTAAGAATATGCAAATACGTTATAGTACGTGCGCCTGGCTCCTCTTTGAGTCACCGCGTGGAGGCCCTGCGATTAGAAAACAAAAAAAACGCATATATTACGGCGTAGGCGTCCTTCTCGTGACAGCCGTGGTTGTTGTGGTGACAGCCATTTACCCTGGCCCTAGAGTCAGGTCGCGGTTAACGTAATTGATCTTCCAATTTAACGCGACATGTCGCATGTCGCCGAGTGTTAGTGGAAATTAGTGCGGGCATGAACATCCGCGACTCTGAAGAAAGCCGGTTGAGACCGTGTATGGTGCTAGTGAACCAGCTAACCCTCGCTCATCTTCATTCCGTGGCGAAAGAACGTGCCATGTCCTGAAAATAACTTTATCAATCTAGTCGGGACCGCCTAGCCCAGGCAGTGCCAGCCGACTAGACTGAAGGGTTTCACAGATTCACGCTAGCCGCACTGGCGCGCGTCACTGTTCCCGTATCTTGACGTGTTGATGTAGATGGGGCCCCGGTAAGCCGCCGACATGGAGACTCCATCCTTAAGGTGGCGAGAGTCGTCCCATGGGCGTCACCATTGATGACGACGTGTCAGTCGCTGAGGGCAAGGAACGCCACCAGTATTGTTGATGTAGGGTGGCATTGGGCCCTCTCGACGATGTACCTGCTCAAGCTTGATAGACAAAGCATCCAAGGCAAATAAAAGAAGCGAGGGACAACATCGACAAAACATGTTTTTGGGTTTGTGGTTTTTAAAATGTTGGCTTTCCCGTTATACACTAGCTATATGTGTGATATCCGAAAAAGCCGCCAAAGGACTTGTCATTGGGAATCGTCGCAAGACCATGACGATCATAACTTTTCCTTCTGTGTGCGTGTGTGGAGACGCCGTCTTCGGAGATGCTCCCGAGAGGCAGCGGATAGTCATGCCCTAGCCCTTTGCGGTACCGAGGAACCCCACAGCTCAACCATGCCCCCGGCGCGACGCCCCACGAACGCAGAGACTTGGGAATGGTGGATGATGGTAAATGGTTTTGGGATGAAAATTTGAGGTTTTTCATGCCTTCTTGAGGGATGGTGAACAGCTACCTTCCTCCTTCTTTCCATGATTTGCTTGATATTCAGAACCATTGGACTTGATTCTTGACCTTCTGGATATTCGCCCTCTTGAGAGGATTGCTTGAATGGACCACTTGGGCGTTCATGGACTTCATTGATTTCTAGAACTTGTGATTTTTTTGCTTGAACTTCCTTTGGGTTTCTTACTTGCTTGTGGACCTCCACGAGAACTTGGAAGGCAACCATTCACCTTGGTGGACTATGTCACCCTCTGGCACTTTATCTGGAGATTTTAACGCCACGCCCCAGAGTTGTCATGCGGCTACGCACCAAATCGGGCAGCCTTTTCATGATCTTTTCCTATGGTCTTCCCTGGGACGTGAGTCCCTATGAGCGTGTGGCCCGCCTGAAAGCATGAGGGGCGTGGAGCCTCGGTACGTTGAAGTGCCCAAGAATCTTCTCCGCTGCCTCCGGAAGAATACACCTGGTACGTGTCGTGCTTAGTGGGTGTGAGAGCCGCTCCACCTGCAATTTGACACGTTGTGCCACCCTCCGACAAATCCTAGGGTAGCGAGATCTTCTATCACCAGCGTGGTATGATGAGGGAAAGCCTTTTTTTGTTGTTGGGGAAAATAAATATCCATGTTATGCAAAAGAGAATGCATCATGGATCCGAGCTGACCGAAGAATTCCCCATTAAAAAACAAAAAAAAAAACAAAAAAAGGCAACGGAAGAGGCAAATCTTTTAGCAAAAATACTTTTTGAGAAACCTTCCGTTGATTGGAGGCATAGGCCGGGATCCTTGGGGATCGACCAGCTGGTATGCACCTCCGTCGTAGACTTGCTCGATGGCGTAAGGTCCTTCCCACTTTGGCTCGAATTTTCCCTTCATCTTGTACGTGACGACGATGGGACGCCTTAGCACCAGGACTAGTTCGCCCTTCCGGTAGACACGCTGCTTGACGAGCTTGTCGTAGGCTCTCACCATGTTCCGGCGATAGAGCTCCAAGTTTTGCACGGCGTTGAGTCGATCCTCTTCTAGGGCGTCGAGCTCCTGGAAACGCAGTTGTACCTGTTCATCTTTGGTGAGTTCGTCCTGGATGGCCACCCGTAGAGAGGGTAGCTCGACCTCCAATGGTAAAACTGCTTCACAACCATAGACAAGAGAATACGGAGTAGCTTGAGTTGGGGTACGGACGGTAACGCGGTACGCCCATAGAGACTCGTAGAGACGGTCCGCCCAATCTCTTCTGTGTCTGGTCACCGTCTTCTTGAGTATCTTGCCCAGTGTCTTGTTGAAGGCTTCAATTGCTCCGTTGGCTTGAGGATAGTAGCCGGTGGAGTAGTTCCACTTGATCTTGTATTTCGCCATGAACCTATACATCTTATTGGACTTGAATGCCTTGCCGTTGTCGGAGGTGACGCGGTGTGGTATCCCAAAGCGATGGATGATATTTCGCTCTAGGAAGTTGATGACGTTGTCACTCTTCACTTCCCGCAGCGGGACAACCTCTGCCCACTTGGAGAAGTAGTCCGTCGCTGCAAGGATGAAACGGTGGCCCCTGGAAGATGGTGGGTCAATGGGGCCAATGACGTCTATCCCCCAGGCGTCGAACGGCCATGAGGGAATGGTAGGGTGTAGAGGAACCGGAGGTTGGTGCTTGAAGTCGCCATGGATTTGGCAACCATGGCATGACCTGGCTACCCGAAGGCAGTCCCTCATGATACCGGGCCAATAGTATCCAGCCAAGCGTATGGCATGGTACATTTTGGCTCCGCCCTGATGGCCGCCGCAGACACCGTGGTGCACCTCCTGCAAAACCTTCTCGGCCTCGCTTTGGTTAACGCACCTAAGAAGAAGCTCCTGTCCATGAGACCGCCTGTACAAGACACCAGCCTTATAGACATAGAAAGGCAATCGTCGTTGTAGTTGGCGCCTACTAACGGGGTCATCGGGGAGTCTGCCATGCTTGAAGTAGTCGAGGAATGGTTGCAACCATTCGTCTTCATACACGGCATTTGTAGTGATGGTGTTGACTTCATATTCCGTCGGGATGAGCTCCAACACAGCGGGAAGAAGCCACCTTTCTTCCACTGTTACCTGCATAGATTTATCATTTGGGAGCACTAGTGCTGCCGCCAATTTCGCCAAGGCGTCGGCTGGTGTATTCCTGCTTCGTGGGACATGTAGAACTTCAATTTGTTGGAACTTCTCCATGAGTCTCCGGGCCGCGTCATAGTACGGCACGAGTTCAGGCTTGCGCACCTCGTAGATGTCATTGACCTGCCTGACGATGAGCTGAGAATCTCCATAGGCTTGTAAGACACGAATGTCCATAGAAAGGGCCAGGAGAAGGCCAAAGATGAGCGCCTCGTACTCGGCCTCGTTGTTGGAGCATTCTTCTTTGAGGAGGGAGAATGAGTGGTACATCACCTCCCCTCGTGGAGTTTTGAACACCAGTCCTGCGCCGGCTCTCCGCCTTGGGGTCCCGTCTGGGTTGACCTCCGTGCGAGAAGCACCGTCGAAGTAGAGCTTCCACGGACCTTCGAGCTCGGCGGTGAATACCTCCTCGTCTGGAAGGTTGGCGACAAGCGGAGAGTCTTCAGGGACGGGATGCGCTGCAAGAAACTCTGCTAAGGCTTGTCCTTTAATCGCCTTCTGAGGGACAAAGGTGAGGTCGAACTCCATCATGAGAAATGCCCACTTCCCGAGTCGCCCCATTAGTGCAGGCTGACTTAGCACATACCTTATTGGATCCGCTCTTGCCACGAGCTGGATTTGGAGTGCGAGCATGTAGTGCCTCCACTTCTTCAACGCGAAGATTAGCGCCAAGCACAACTTCTCTATTGGAGAGTAGTTTCGCTCGGCACCGACCATCGTGCGGCTCAGGTAGTAGCAAGCCACCTCCTTCCCTTCGTCATTGTGTTGAGCGAGTAAGGCGCCTATAGAAGTAGGCTGCGCTGCAATGTAAAGAATAAGGGGGCGCCCTTGTACAGGAGCTGCCAATACGGGTGGACTAAGCAAGTACCTCTTGATAGCGTCAAAGCCCTCTTGACATCCTTCATCCCACACGAACGGAGCTCCTTTCTTCATGAGACTTGAGAAGGGCTGGATGCGTCCGGAGAGGTTGGAGATGAAACGACGGATGTACGCCAACTTCCCTTGCAATGCCCTCAACTCCTTGAGGTCAGAAGGGGGAGGCATGTTGAGGATCGCCTTGATCTTCTTTGGTTCTATCTCTATGCCTCGATGATGAACCACGAAGCCGAGGAAGAGGCCCGATTGTACGGCGAAGGCACACTTTAGTGGGTTCATCTTGAGCTGGTGTTGACGTAGTCGCTCGAAGATGATCCGAAGGTCCTCCTGATGATCTTGGCGGTCCTTGGTCTTGACCACCATGTCGTCGACGTAGCATTCCACCGAATGGTGGATGAGGTCCCCGAGGATGTATGTCATGGCGCGCTGGTATGTTGCTCCGGCATTCTTCAAGCCGAAAGGCATGACGGTGTAGTAGAAGTTGCCCTTCGGGGTCCTGAACGCGGTGCTGATGGCGTCTTCAGGGTCCATCTTGATCTGATTGTAGCCCGATGAACCATCCATAAAGGACAGTGCACCATGTCCCGTTGTGGAGTCGATGACCATCTCCGTGATCGGTAGGGGAAAGTCGTCTTTGGGGCATGCTCGATTAAGATCGCGGAAATCTTGGCAAACCCGTACCTGGCCATTCTTCTTCTCCACGGGGACGATGTTTGCGAGCCACTCAGTGTATTTGGCCTCTTTGATGAAATCTGCAATGATTAACTTATCTACTTCGGCGATGACTTGATCTTGAAACTCCGGTCGCAACCGTCGCGGCGGCTGCTTGACGGGTCGGTGTCGCGGGTCAATCGCTAGCTTGTGTGTAGCGACACGTGGGTCGAGCCCTGGCATCTCCTTGTAGCTCCAGGCGAAGCAATCCCGGTACTCCATCAGGAAGCTTCGATAGCCTTCTCTCTCCTGCTCTGTCAGCGTGGCGCTAACAAAAGTTGGGCGTGGATCATCTTCCGTCCCAAGATTGATTTCAACGAGCTCGTCGATGGTGGGTTGTCCGCCGTCTTCTAGCTCTGGTGGGGCTGATGTAGAACCTATCTCCTCTTCGACCTCGCCGAGCTCGTCGCTTCCTGAGGAGACAGACGCGGCATGACAAGTGGCCCGTGGGCCATCGCCTTTGTCCTTTGCGTCGCCGGTGTCGATGTAGCCGAGCCCGAACTTGGGGCGTATCTTGCATTCGCTCTTGATGAGGTCTTCTGCTTGTCTCCACCACTCCTCACAAACAGCGGGTGGTGCCGGCATTATGTTGTTTCCGCGAAGAGTGAAGCCAGCCTTCTCTAGGAGACGAGCCATCTTCGACCCGACCTTCATCGTCATGGATAGTGCTTCTTCCGTACCGTGGCAAGGTTGGGGAAGTTCAAATATTGAATCGCAGTGTTGTACCTGCGGAACTTTATAGAAAATGGTTCGGGTTCTAGACCCACATGAACTTGGGATAGCCCAAACCTCCAATGGAGAAGTCACGGATATGTAGAGGGATGGGGGCTGCACTCCTTGAGCTCCCCTTGCTACTTCCTCCAACTCTTGTATTCTTCTTTTGACCACCCCTGCTTGTGCGGGCACTTGCTCCTCTTTTGGAGAGTTGCGTACCCGCAATGTGATGGCTGGTGGCGCATCATTGCTGCCGGTCCTCATCTTCGAACTTCCCTGGGCACCTGCAGAGCTTCCAAGTGTTAAACCATCAGGCTCGTGGTGCGCCGAAGTCGACGAAGATGTGGAAGCCTTGGGTGTTGGGGTTGACCTCAGCGTGATTGGTGTTGATGATGGTAATCTAGCTTTCAAAAGCAATGGGGCTGACAGGGTAGGCATAGAAGAGCGTCCTCCCGATGACGTTGGAGTAGAACTCCCCATCGCTACTGGGGAGTAGCGCTTGTTTTCGTGTTGAGTGGTTGAGGAAGATCGTCTTCGTGCAGAGTGCTTGCGACTCCATGACGAAGAAACCTGTACGTCCTTTGGTGATCCTGGCATGATGAGCCGCCTTGCCTCGACTGCCGGCGTCACACCAGGTTTGACCAAGACATCAATTGCTGGTGTTGTCCGCCCGATCTTATGATCATTATCTTCAACAGGGAAGTAGTACTTCGCATCCGCATGATGCAACTCTTGGACGGTGTAGGGGTTGGTGTTTCCGTTGATGCGTTGTTGTGTGCCATTGCCGTCAAGGAACTTCAAGCATTGGTGAAGGGTAGAAGGCACCACACGATACTTGTGGATCCATGGCCTTCCTAAGAGGGCTGAGTAGGAGGTGTTCGCTTCAATGACGAAGAAGCGTACCTTGAAGCTGAATGTTGACATTTGGATCTTCACCGTGATGGCACCCAACGTTGGCTTTCCTTGATTGTCGAAGCCGCATATCATAACGTCGGTTGACTCCAAATCATCTACCGTGAAACCAGCCCTTGTCAAACTACGAAGGGGTAGTATGTTCACGGCAGATCCTGGGTCAATGAGGATTCGACGAAGGTATGCGACGCCGATGTTCCCTTCTACATAGAGTGGACGATTGTGGGAACCATCTTCTATGATATTGTCTTCCTCATCGAACGTAATCTCATTCACGAAGCAGGGGTTGGTGAAGAGACGGTGTTTTGCCATGCACACCTCATAGAGTTCCGGAGCTTGGAGCGCCTTGATAAGGGCTTCACGGAGGTCTGGCACCATCATGAGGGCATCATGTACACTCAGAAGCGCAGGGATCCTCTTGAGATGGGCGATGATGTTGTAGTCGACTTCGTGTGACTTCGTCTTCCCTTTAACCTATCCTTCTGGTGATTCTTCTTGTGTGGGGGCCTCCTTTTGGGTTGCTACCTTGTCCCTTCTTGTTTGGTTGGCCTTTGGGAGTTCAGGTAGAACCTTGCCCCCACGCAAGTTCATGTTCACTTCTTCAATCTGCAAATCTTTCATGGCTCCCTCGGTCTGGAATGCCTCTTGCTCTTCAGGGGTGAACACATCATCTGAATCGGAGCTAGGCCTATCCTTGTAGTTGAGGACGACATTGCAACTCTCAAGGGTGGATGGTTGAGGGGTTCTAGCTTCCCCTTTTGCTCCTTCTGTCTCCTCCATCGGCGCTTGCTTCACGTCTCGCGGCATGAACTGCGCCAAAGTGGGTAGCGTGCGCCTTGGTCGAGGGAAGGACTCGTCTCCCTCGGATCTTGGGACAAATCTTGGTGGAGGTCGGCGCTGACTTGGATCAAGTCGCTTGAGGATCATTCGAGAAGCGTGTGTTGATGATGCCGGACGAGGTGGTCGAGGTGTAGGGTTCCTCGAGTGCGTCCTTCGCTGAACTATATTCCAAGGATTCTCTTTGTATGAGGTCGAGGTCACCTCCTGATGAAGAGAAGGTCTTGATGTCTTGGCAACGATGAGACTTGATAGTTGATTCTCTACTTCTGAGAACGCCGCCCATGATTCCTGGTCGTTCTTGTCTTGCCTTGATGAAGAGGGTGTAGCTACGCTCACCATGTTCACAGCTTGATAACCTGGATTGATGGCTTCTGGGTCCAAGTTGATCCTCTTCTCATTAACGGCTCTTTGGAGCCACTCCTTGAAGGCGATACAGTCCTCAATGACATGTCCCACATACCTTTGATATGGACAAAACAAAGCATTATCCGTCATCCTCATCTGATCGGGTCTTCGAGGTTCTGGAAGGTCCAAGGCTCGATGTTCCATCAGTTGGTTGAACATGTCCTTCACTAGGTCCCTGCGAAAGATGTATTGTTTCTTGAGGAGTTCCTGCATCGTTGGTCGTTGCCTTCCTCCAACTTGCTCGCCTCTTGCGCCCAACATTGGCACGTTGCCTTGTGGTGTAGAGGAGAAGACTCTAGCAGCGTTCTCCTCCGCCGGTGCCTTCATCTTGGCGCCGGTATTGGTTAGCTTGGATGTCGAGGCAAAGCGCTTGGCTGGATCGAATGTACTAGCATTCTTGTAGAGCTCCATGATCTGCGGCGATTTCTCGAACTCGAGCTTAGTTGCTGCCACCGCCGTGCTTAGAGCACTAAAGGTTCTAGGCTCGCGCCGAGAGACCTCAAGTGACCAATGTTGTTGCATCCCATGGACGCACATCTCGATGGCATCCTCGAGGTGCATCTCTCGAGCGAGCCGCACATAGCTATTGCGGAAGCGAATGACGTATTCATCGATGGACTCATCTCGTCGCTGTCGAACTTGTGCGAGCTCCACAACTGAGAAGTCCTTCTTCATGGCGACAAAGTGCTTCTTGAAGACTTCCTTCATGCCTGACCAACTTCCGATGGATGCAACCGGTAGACGGCTATACCAATGAAAGGCGGGGCCGGTTAATGATCCTGAAAACTGTCGTAGGAGAAGTGACGAGTTGTTCGCGGTGTCGCCGCATGCCGCCTCAAAGTATGCCAAGTGCTCCCTTGCGTCGCCCGTCCCATCGAATTGACGGAACTTTGGTGGATGCCACCCTGCGGGGAATGACACCAGGTCGTGCCATGCTTCATAGGGCTTCTCCAGCTCGCTTCCTGTGGTGCGAGGAGCATTATCGACCTTCAATTGCCTGAATCTCTCGTCCACCATGCCTTTAAGCATATCATGGTAGCCTTTTAGCATACTTTGTTGTGTCACTTCGGTGGTTGGGACGGTGGATGTAGCCCAATGTCGAGTGTGTGCACTTGTTCCTTCATGTTGTCGTTCCTGATTGGGTGGCGCAGTCGCTAGAGTGCCAGCCTGTAGCTCCTCCACTTGCGGGTCTACCACTCCTTGTGGTACGCTTGGGGGTGGAACACTGTTGTTGTTGCTGTTGTTCATCATGAGCTCGATGAATTGGTCGAGCTTTGACGTCAGTTGGTCAATCTTCTGGCGTTGCTCTTGAATCTGTTCTTCAAGTGCGGTTTCTCGTGCGACCGCTGTACTTGCTTCGTCGCCCTTTCCACCATCCACCGCCATGCGGGCAGGTGCGGTATGAAGGTCTTCAAGGCCATCTTCACAATCGGATGGCACAGACGGTGCAAGCTCATGATATGGAGGAGAGTTTGGAAGCTTCTCCAATGAGGATGAAGAAGAGTCGGATAAGCTCCCCTCATCATCGATGTAGTCGGCCAGTCCGTCCTCTCCAGCTAGTCCATCTGTCACACTTCGAAGTGCAACAGATTTTAGCCGTGTCTTGGCCCCGGGTCGACTCGCCATCTGCAATATCTTGTTCGAATTCTGGGGAAGTCGTGAGTTGATGTCGGTGTAGCGACGCGGTGATATGTCCGGATGATACCCCGCATCTCCTTCGGAGAGTGAGCCCTTCCCCGTCATGATGGGAAGGCATGGTGCTTTCGATCTCGCTCCATCTTGAGACGAGGACGTGGTTGGCCTTGATTCTGCCTCGGCGCCTTTGAACCATGAGCGTACATGGCCAAGGCGTGGTAGGAATGCCTTCTTGAAGTCCGCCTTCGGATTTGGCACAATCTCCTCATCCGAGGGATAGCCAAATTCGTGAGTGACCTCCGGAGGTTGCCATCCATCGCTTGACTCCATCCCTTGGTACACCATAAGAGTGCCGCATGGGGCGAGGTTCTTTTCCGTCATCTCTTTATCCTTGTCTTGTTCTACACCTGCGAGGGAAACAAGAGAAGGTAGCACGTGGAGCGTCGCGCCTTGTCCTGGGGCAACATTAGTTGTAGCCCCGGGCTCCTCTTCGTGGTTTGGGGAGGTCGTGTGGTGAGACTCCTCCACACCCTCCATTGGCGTGGCCGTCGATGCGGGTGCCTTTTGCTTCTCGGAAGATGAGGCTATCACGGCAGCCTTCACATGTTCACCGTCTTGATGTGTGGTTGCTTGAGGGAGCGAGGGTGGAGCCTCTATGTTCTTCTCCCCCGCATGCCGCGATGATGGCTTGCGTGGCTTCGGTGTTAGGCGACTGAGCAGGTAATTGTACCGCTCGTGTCGCTCCAACTCGGGAGAGATGCGGAAGCCGATCCTGTCGTTTTCTTGCACGACCCCACCATCGGGTCGTACACGGACTTGGGTATACCGAAGTACCAAGTCTTCTAGTTCTTTGTACAGGACTCGTCGGTTCCTTCGCCGCCTCTCACGTTTGACTGGTTCTCTGTGGCGGCCTTGGAAGTTACGCGAGGTGTGGGCTGAAGAGGTGGTGCAGCACGAGAAGCGGACGTAGACATTTCCTGTGGTGGCTGCACTTGGAGTTGATCTCCCCGTCTTGAAGGAGAAGAGGGTCGTGGTGGAAGTGGAGCTTGCGGAGGATCCCTTGGTCGCCACACTTGGGTGGGACGAGAGTTTCTCTCATCTCCTTGATGGCGTGACCATTGATTCCATCGTGGGGGCATATTAGGATGCCTCCCACGAATAGGACGAGTTGGTGAAGGCGGGCGTCGTGGCGCCAAGGTACGACGCTCATGTTGAGGTCGATAGCTCGGGGCTTGCCGTGTAGTCCTGCCCCCAGCTCGTGTCGGTGATGTACGTGGCGCTTCTTGATGATGGAGCCGCCTCTGGATGTTGTCCATTTGCTCCTGGAGTTGGCGAAATTCACGCCGTAGGTCCTCGTTGCGTGGAGCAGGTGCCTCGTTTCGAAGAACGGCAAACCTGTTATCATTTGGAAGGGATCGTCCTTCCACCGCCGAAGTATGGAGGCATGGTGCCCACGTGCCTCCCCGAGAAGCGCTGCGGTTGATGGCGATCGTAGGGCCTGGCAGAATGGGCTCCTTGCGTGAGCGCCGCTTCCAGAACTCCTTCATGATGGTGCGTCGTATCATCTGCTTGACCTTCAATGGCTCGTTCGCCCATTCATCAGGGAACAAGTTGTATGGTGGGGTGATGGTGTTCGCATAGGTGAACACCTTGTCGGCCAGGTCCCCGGCACCAAGGGACCAGTCTTCCTCGGGCACCGCGCATTGAGCGACGCGCGAGCTCATCTGTTGTTGGAGCCGTTGTACCTTGCGGTACTTCCTCCTGTAGTTTCGAAGCGGGTGCGGGCTATCTGACAAGCGTGCGCTTGCCATCAGCCTCCGCAAGTGGTAGGAGGCGGCCTCCAAACCCTCGATGAGTTCCACCTCGGTGCGCCTAGCTGTTGGTTTAGGCAGTGTTGGTGGTGGTGTCGAGGTAGGCGCGCGAAGTGACGCCGCACCTGTCCGACTGTTGGCAGCCTTGATGAGCCGCCTCCACGTCTCCTTTGATCTCGGCCCTCGTTGACTCCTTCAACAGGGCGCGAGCCTCGAGCATCAGCTCGCGGCGCTCCTTCTTTGCTTTGGCAGCTGCCCGCTTTTGCGCCTTCCTGTTCTTCAAGACCTGGAATTGCGCAGGGTCTTGAGCTTCGTGCATGTACACCTTGGCGCCCATCTCAAAGAACACCATGGGCGGCCGCGACCCGAACTGGATCGTCATAGGCTCGGTGTAGTTGTACGGTCCTCCTGCATGAACATGATCATTGATCAGCGGGGGTCAATACCTGTGCCTTGTCATGCAGTATGTTGTGCGGATGGATGAACGGGCGAAGACGATTCCGACGACCACGGCGAAGCAAAGATGGGAGGAGAACCAGGTCCCACCGGGCGTGCCAATTTGTTTGACACGAGAAAAACTCGTGCTGGGCGCCTCCGCGAGCACGTGCGGGAGCGGTAGTTTCTCTCATGCGCGCCGGGGTACGGTAAGGTAAAGGGAAGGTGCGGGCGTGCCAGTGTATAATAAATACACAAAGAAAACAAAATAGGTGGGAACCGTATTTCATTAATCATTTGAGATAACAAATACAATTCCCGAGGATTTGCGCTCCGTGGCCTACTAGCGCGGCCAGCCTGACAACGGCGATTGTAGGATCTCCTGGTTCCCGAGGCCTCGTAAGGCTCCCGGTTAATTACTCCCGCGGGTTACACCACGAGACACCTCCGATTAAGCCGCGTGGTCGTCTTTGTCGTCTTCGCTTCACGTCCTGCATATATGGTGGTGGTGATGGTGTGTGTGGGGGCAGCGGCAGAGCCCGTGTCCTCGTCGGTACACGCGCCGCTGAAAGCGTGGCCTTTGCTCCGGCCTCGCCCGCCCTCGCCGTTGCGCCTCGTCGGTCTTGAACGGCGATGAAGAGTTGTTGATGTAGATGAATGCAGTCCGATCGGCTAGGACTTCTTGACGACTTTGCGGCTTCGTCAGGGTGTGCAAGGGGTATGCCTCGCGGGAGTATTTTTATTAGGAGACCAGTGTCGCTCATATCGGCATGGCCGGCGTGATCGGTTCCTTCGTCTCGACGTGACGCCGAGTTTACGGCAGCCGGCGTGACAAGTTCCGTCTCACGGTCATTGTAGGCGCGCCGGGCTACTTGCAGCTGAAACTGGAGTGTGAGGGAGTCACATCCAGAACCAAACTGAACCTGTACGTCAAGATCATCGCAGCGCAGCATCTGGTCTGTACGCCTACATCTGCCCATTGCAGCTCATTCAGTACACGTGCATGCATGGCTATGCACGAAGCCATGCACGTAGGAGCTTCAACGCTCCGTCTACTCCTGCAATCGGCACTTGTACGTCGCGTCCAGTGTATGGAGTGGAACTGAACCGGATGTCCGCCAAGCCATGTCCCTGCAGCGAGCTGGGCCTGTACACCGGCTTGCTTCAGCCTGGAAGGTCCCGTGCGTGCTCGCTGTCCAGCACCATCCGTACACCATCTTCTCGCCGAGTGGAACCTGTTCGTTGAGCGACTTGCGACCTATTCGCCACAGAGCCGTGGGTGGACTCCGAGCTGCTCTCCTGTACGCCGCGCTCTGTATGTCCGCCGCCGCGCTGTCCGAGTTGTATATCGGCAACGACCCCAGCTTCTGGTGAGAGGGTCATGAGTTGGGATACACATGAACATATTTTCTGGGCATACATACATTATAAGATATTAGAAGATAACTGATAGATTAGGTTAAGATTTTCTAGGATGTTGTTTGCACCAAAGTGAGGCGGATCAAAGGTGTATGGAATTCTATGGCAGGTCAGCAGGCATAGGATAAAAGAGTTCGTCATGCCGGTGTTATCAGCCGTGGCCGCCGAGAAATTATGACATGTATTTGCTTGGGTTCACCAATAGCTTCCACATTTGTAGAATGCGCCAGCTATCCAAAGTGACAACTCTCTCAAAGTTCTATACCTACCGCCAACCGATTCTGTCAGTCTGAGCTAAGCTTATTAATACATGCCTGACTTTGGTAGGTTTTTGCGAATATGCATGTGTCAGCTCAGCTTGTTCGAGCAAAATTTCTTTAAAATACATTCTTTTTACATTAGCTTCAGCAGACTGAATCCTATTAGGTTGACCATGGGTCATAAGGCTTTGCAAGTCATAGAAGAATCAGGGTAGACATGGATGGACGGGAAATACTCCACATCACCTCCATGGCAAGGCAGAAAGCTTATGGTTGAACGAATATGTAAATAAAACGGGAAGACTTTGGTTGAAAAATAAACCATGCGAGACAGGAACGTCCCAATTCTTCACAGAAAATTTATTGAGCAACTATAGGCCTTGAGAACTGGAGCCGACATGTGCTGGTCTGAAGCTTACTAATCCTCCAGTGGTGATTTCTCCCTGACAAGAAACCGACGGGTGCAAGATTTTTGTATTATTACAGGCAGTGGCAGACCTAGCAGCGAGATCAAGACTAGGAACCATTACGGTCTAGCCCCGCTGTGTACTGCTCGTGGCATCTGTCAGACAAGAGGAGCAGTTCGGGCGAAGACCCACAAGACAGAGCGGCAGCAGAAATACCTAGGGAGAGCAGGGAAAAAGGTGAGGAGCGGGATGGTTTTCAAATTTTGAACCTCGCCGGCGTCGCGATCTGCCCGGGCCGGCCGGTGCGCCGGTGCCCCCCCCCCCCCTCGCCTCTGCGGTGGAGGGCGTCAGCGGCCTCCGTGTTCGCCGGCTGCCGGCTGGGCTGGTCGGCGGTGACTCTCGTCCTCCGGCCTGCCGAGGGCCGCTTGGTGCTCCTCAACGCCGCCGGCGTCGTCGTCGACGCCCATGACCGCCGCCGTGGAGAGTTCGTGCGGCATGGGGGCACCATCGTCTTCCCGGCCCACGCTGTGAAGATTGGGGCCCGCGTGCCGCCCGCGCCCTCGCCGGTGGCTCGTCCCGGTCGGCGCCCGCCGCCGCCGTCCCCCAGTCTGCTCCCGCCGGAGCAGGTGGCCGAGCTCGCCGACCTTCACGGGCTTGCGTGGGGGGATGTTGAGGATGAGGCGGTGGCGCCCGCCGCGTCGGAGGCCGCATCGGAGGTGATGCCGGCTCCAGTGCTCGGCGTGCGGATGGCGGAGGAGCTCTCGGACGGCGAGCACGGCGTCCCCCTTCCCATGTGCCCGTCCCTCCTTCTCCTCCCGTCCCTGGGTGACTTCCTTCCCCTGGCCAGGGCTGCCGCACGGCGGCCTCGCCGGCGAGGAGGGTCCTCGGCAAGGGCTGCCCTGGCGGCGCCCCAGCAGGGGTTCGGGGGGTTGGGGCGAGGGCAGAGGCGAGTGGCTGCTAGACTGGCTTGCTGGACCGCCTGTGGGCCGCGGCCTGCGGGTGGCCTGGTCCAGCCGGCCCAGGGGTGCGTGGCGGGCCTGACGGGAGTCCACAGGGGCCGTCGCCCACTTAGGCCCACCCGGGCCCAGGTGGAGGAGTCCTCCCTCACTTGCCCTAAGCCTCACCAGCGCCAGTCCCCGTGCTGTCTCCCCCCACTCCCGTCCCTCCCCCGTCGCCTCCACCTCTCCCCGCTTCCCGACGATCCTACCTCGCCGCCCTGATGGTGCCGTGTCCCAGGAGCCCGCCGGCGGCGCCACGCCCGGCCTCCTCGCGTTGTTCCTCCCCGCCCACGCGACGATCTCCCTCCCCCGCTCGCGTCCGACGGCAGCCGCCCATGCGGGGCCAGCATGAGGCATACCGTCACCCCGCCCGCCGTTCGCCGCCGCCGGTGCGGGCTCCGGCCGGCCGCCGGCCTTCTCGCCCCCCCTCCCCCCTGTCTGTGGCCGTCGCGGGCACTTCGGGGGCCTCGGTTCCCGCCACCGGCCCCGCGGCATCTCGGGGAGGGGGGGTGTGGCAGCGTGCCGGCGGCCGCCATCCCGCGTCCCAGGGAGACTCTAGAGTACTATGGTCACGGTGTCGACGGTGGTTTCTACTACATTGACCTAGGGGGTGTGCAGATGACGGTTCCGGAGACCCTGGCGAGGGTGTCGGTCCTCCCGGACCAGGTGCCTCCTCTCTCGGTGGCGGTGACGGAGTCCCTTCTCCAGGAGGAGCTCAGCGCAGTTCTGCCGGGCCATGAGTGGCCGGTCTGCCACATCTCTGACTCGGAGTTTGTGGTCTCCTTCCCCTCGGTGGCGGTCCTGCGCATGTGCGCCCTCTGCTCCTCCTTCATGCTCCCCATCCATCAGCTGAAGGTTGCCATCCAGCCTTCCTCGGCGGCTCAGGAGACGGTGGCCACCCTCTCGGAGGTCTGGGTTCGCCTCCACGGGGTCCCGTTCGAGGCTCGGTCCTCGAAGGTGGTGGCGCTTATCTCTCAGGCGGTTGGTAAGCTGACGGAGGTGGACTTGGGTTCGCTGGCGGGTCACGGGGCGATCAGGATGCGCCTGCTCTGCCCGACCGCCTCAGTGTTCCCTGTCTCGCATCCCCGGTTCTTCTTTGACCGCGCGGGCCGGGATCTCTTGGTGGAGATCGACAAGGAGGTGGTTTCCTCGGAGGTCAGCCCCACGCCCAGCCTCCCTCCCCCGGCCGGTGACGACCCGAGGACGGGACGCGGGGCGGAGCGCTCGGACGACAGTGACTCGGGCTCCGACCCCGAGTCACCTCTCACCACCGACGCGTCGCCGCCACCGCCGCTTCCCCTACAAGGGGCCACTGGAGGAGGCTCGGCCCCTACTCTGGCGGCGGGTCTCTCCGGTGGGGGTCCCTTCTTCCCCGGAAGGCGGCCCCTGTCTCTGAGCGCTCCGGCCAAGCTGGCCCCTGTGGACCTCCCTCGCTGCTACCGCCCTGACCCCCCGTCTCCCTCGACCTCGACATCGTGTAGTATGGCTCCAACCTCCCCCGGGGTTCGCCCCAGCCCCCCCGAATCCCCCGGTCGCCCCATCACCCCAAGAGCTGGAGTCCTCGGGGAGTGAGGGGATGGTCGTGTGTGTCAACCTTTCCCCGCGGTCCCCCGGAGTAGTGTGCTACACCCTCGCTCCGGATACCCCTGACCCGCTGGGACTAGCGCCGACCGACGGTGACCCCGCCACTCCTGCGGTGGTGTCCAAGCTTCGCCGGTCCAGGCCCCCCAGGCCGCCTCCCCCGCCCCCTCCCGCCATAGTGTTCGTCTCGCGGACTCCCAGGTCGGCTTGTCCGGGCCTGAGCCAACGGTGGCAGAGAGGGCCTCTCGCCGGATGGCGGCGCGCGATGAGTTCTCAGGTACCTCCTCCGACTCCTTAGTCCCATCCCCTGTCCCGGGTCCCTCGGGTTTGCCTAGTTCTCCGTTCTATGTGCTTTCAGAGGTTTCGCTTGCTCACCTGGGCGAGGTGGCTGATGACTGTGGGATTGTGTTCCGGGGCGAGAAGGGTCCGCGTCTCGAGCAGCTCACGGCCATTAAGGCGCGGGAGGGGTATGTGGGGGCGATCGCTGCTGCCCAGGCGCGTGACACCCCGGGAGCGGGAACGCTCCCGGATCCTTACCGGGGATAGGCTCGTTGGGCCTGGACCCAGTGGGGATCCCCTCCTGCCCCTGATGTGCAGGAGATCACCCATGAGCTTACCGCCTCGGGTAGGCCACATGGGAGACCTCCCAATGCAGCTGCGTATCGCCCCCTCCCCCCCCCCCCCGTGCCCGTTCGGACCCCAATAAGGGGACCTCCCCGGCCTGAGGTTCCTAATGGACATCCTTAGGGCCTTCCGGATGTTCATTTGGAACATCCGGGGGTTCGGTCACGAGGGCCGGCGTCGCCAAATCAAGGATTACATCCGCCAGGAATTGCCGGATATTGTTAGCTTTCAAGAGACGATTCGCCAAGATTTCACCATCGCTGAGTTGGAGGCCCTTAGCCGCTTCAAGTTCTCCTGGTCCTGGCTCCCTGCATCTGGCCACTCCGGGGGGATCCTCCTGGGGGTGAAGGAGGATACCTTTGAGATAGATGATATGGACCGCAGGGAATTCTTCGTGAGCATGTTCCTCATGCATAGACAGACTCGCTTCAAATGGGAGGTGATTATTGTCTATGGCCCCGTGGACCATAGGAGGTCCGCCGAGTTTTTGCTTGAGCTCAAGTCGAAGGTGGAATGGACTGAAATCCCGGTGGTCATAGCCGGTGATTTCAACCTGATCCGCTCTGTGGAAGACAAGAGCTCGGCGAACGTGGACCTCCCTAGGATGCGTATGTTTAACGACTGCATCGCTGATCTGGCTCTCCGAGAGATTGTGCGTGTGGGCGCCAGATATACGTGGACAAATAAGCAGCTCCATCCTATACGCAGCGTCGTCGACCATGTCTTTGTTTCTGTTGAGTGGGTAGTTTCCTTCCCCCTCTGTGAGCTGAAGGCGGTCACTAGGATTGGGTCTGATCATACCCCGCTCCTCTTCTCATCCGGAGGGGGTCGCCCACCAAGACTGAACCGCTTCCACTTTGTGTCCTTCTGGCTACAGAATCGAGGCTTTGTGGAGGCGGTTCGGTCTAGGTGGCTATCTACGGCCTCCTCGGTCCCTCGAGTTTACTGTGCTGTTGATATCTGGCACCATTGTGCCAAGTTATCTCGCCAGTTCATGAGGGGTTGGGGGGCTAATTTGGGGTCGGACCTCCGTGGCCAGAAGGAGGCCATCCTGGGGGATATCCAGTCCTTGGATCGGGAGGCCGATCTCCACGGCCTCTCGGCCGACGCATGGTCCCATAGGTACTCCCTTGAGACCTCCATTATGGATATCTACAAGGGGGAAGAGGCGTTCTGGCGGCAGCGGAGCCGCCAGAACTGGACGGTCCAAGGGGAGTCGAACACGGCCTACTTCCATGCCGTTGCGAACGGCAGGAAGAGGAAATGCTCGATCCCCTGCCTCTGGGCGGGCGAGGACCTGTTGGAATCCCCACAGGCCCTCTCCGCCCATATTTATGCCTTCTACCGGGACCTTTTCTCGGTGTCGTAGCCCTCGGGTCTCTCGCTTGCATCGGACTTCTGGTCTGTTGACGCACTGGTCTCCCAGGTGGAGAATGCGGACCTCACTCGTCCTTTTCTCCCGGAGGAGGTGTCGGCTTCCCTAAAGACCATGAAGTCTAGTTCGGCCCCGGGCCCTGATGGGTTGCCCATGTGCTTCTTCCAGACTTTCTGGACCCATCTTCAGCCGGTGATCCTCCAGATGTTCTAGGAATTCTATGTAGGAACCCTGGTGATGTCTCGCCTGAACCTTGCGTGATTACCCTGATCCGCAAAGTAGTGGGGGCCACGGACATCCGCCAATTCTGCCCTATCACCGTGATTAACCTTATCCAGCGTCTGTTTGCCAAGGTCTGTGCACTCCGTCTCGCTCCGGTGTTGGAGCGGCTTAGCCACCCCCTTCAATTCGCCTTCTTGAAGGGACGCCTCATTCACGACGATGTCCTGGCCTTCCATGAAATTATTCATGAAGTCAAGGCTCAACGTCAGAAAGGGGTGTTTCTCAAGCTGGACTTCCAGAAGGCCTATGACCGCTTGGACTGGGCCTTCTTGATGTTGGTGCTGGAGAGGAGGGGTTTCGACGACCGTGTGATCCGCTGGATTATGCAGTTCGTGATGAGTGGGCAGACGGCGATCAACATCAATGGGGAGATTGGCCCATACTTTAGTCCATCCTGCGGTGTTAGGCAGGGGGACCCGATATCCCCCCTCATGTTCAACACGGCGATGGACGCCCTGGCGGAGATTTTGGATAGGGACAGAGCAGCTGGCCACATCTCCGGGGTGGTGGGCCATCTGATCCCCGGAGGTGGGATCTCCCACCTCTAGCACGCGAATGACACCATGATCACGGTGCAGGGTTCAGACCTTGACATCATTAACTTGAAGTTCCTGCTCCTTTGTTTCGAATCCTTGTCCGGCCTGACGATCAACTTCGACAAGAGTGAGGTGATGATTCTGGGTTACTCCGAGGAGGAGCGCCAGAGGATAGCTGATAACCTGAACTGTAAGTTGGCTGACTTCCCCATTACCTATCTGGGGATGCCCATCCGGGAGACTAGAGTTTTGATCAGGGATTTGGCCCCCTTGGTCTCGAGGGTACGCTCAAGAGCGGAGCCTTGGAGAGCGCGCCTTACGACCAAGGGGAGCAAGTCGGTACAGATTAACTCATGTCTCTCGAGCCTGCCCATGTACCAGATGGGGCTGTACCTTTTGCCAGAAGGGACCCATGCCGACTTCGCCAAGGAGTTGTCTAGGTTCTTTTGGGCGGCAAGGGATGGCCATCAGAAATATCATATGGTCAAATGGGCAGATATTTGCGCCCCCAAATGTCTTGGGGGCTTAGGGATCATCCACTCTCGGCGCTTTAAGGTGGCACTGATGCTGAAGTGGGTTTGGCGCATCCTTAGGGATGATGGCGGGCTTTGCCTTCAGCTTATCAAGGCCAAGTACCTCCCGGGTCGCCCCCTTTTGGCCTGTGAGAGGCGGGAGGGCTCTCAATTCTGGAGAGCCATCCAGGAGATTAAACATTTCATTGGCTTGGTGTGTCCTTTGTGGTGGGGGGTGGCCAAGGGGTGCGGTTCTGGCTTGACCCGTGGCTACTCCCAATCCCGTTGGGGGTCCAGTTCCCCGGTCTCTTCGCCATCTCTTCCTCCCCAGCGGCGCTGGTGGCGGAGGTCTTTAGTGAGGGCCGCTGGAACATCTTGTTACATCGCTACCTCATCGTGGAGGAAGCCGCGGACCTCCTGCAGCTCCGGGGCTCTCTCCCGGCGACCTTAGCGGCGACCCCGGATTCGGCCACGTGGCAGTTGCAGCCTTCGGGGGAGTTCTCGGTGAGCTCGGCTTACCGGGCCCTGTTCCAGGGCTCGGAGCTGACCTGGACCTCCCTCCTATGGAAGGCCCCCTTCCGCTTAGTATTCGCATCTTCATGTGGCAGCTGCTTCGGGACAGGCTTCCCTCGGGGGTCGAGGTGGCCAAGCGTCATGGCCCGGGCAATGTCTTGTGTCCCCTATGTGGGACTCCGGAGTCCTGTGCCCATATTATGTTCTCTTGTTCGGCTGCGCGCGCTCTTTGGTGCTTTGTCCAGGAGGCGCTGGGGCCTGCCTGGTAGGCGCATGAGCTCGGGGAGTTCCTGCAAACCCAGGCAAACATGGCCGGAGGAGGTCGCTGCCTCTTCTGGCTCGTGTTTGCGGGAATCTCATGGACCTTGTGGAATGTGCGTAACAAGATGGTGATTGAGAAGATCTTTCCTTCCCGCGTGACTGACCCAGTTTTTTCCTTACTGGCCTTCCTACAGCAGTGGTCTCCCCTAGTGCGGCAGCGTGACCGGTCGACCTTCGACGACACTCTTCGGGCCTTGAGGACAGCGGCGCTCCCCCTCTCGGCTCCTGCCTCGTCGGCCCCTTCTGTGGCATGATTGTTCCTCCCGTCGCTTCGTCATGCCTTTTTATTTTTTCTCTTGGGCCTGCTTGTGCTGTGGCCCCAGCGGACTGTCTTACCCTTTTCTTTTTAGTTTGGCTCCGGCCAGCTTAGATGATGTGTGAACCTTGTATGTGGATGTTGCTTTATTTATAAAGCGGGCGAAAACCTATTTCGAAAGAGATCAAGACTAGACACACTGCCATTTTTGGTACTACCTCCAATCCTAAATAATTGTCGCAGTTTTGAACTAACTCTAGTTCAAAAAGACGACACTTATTTAGGATTGAAGGGAGTAGCACATTTCTATAGAAAATCACATGTTACAAGGCGACATGCCACCAACAAGCCTGGGTGGCCGCCCCTGGATGGTGGATCCTCGATCCGGATTGTTGGGACGACACGGTTGAGAAGTTCCGACGATGTAAAGTGTGGCTGCATTTTGACCACTCACTGTCGTTTTTCAGGCAACACCAGGGCAAACCATACTGCTACCGGTGCCACCGAAGTCCCAACTCCAGGGGCTCCTTTGCAAACAATGCCACCGACGACGTCGATCCCGGCCGGGCTGATGGACACAACGCTGAAGGTGCTTACACGCTAAAACGTGGTGTCGGCACCACCACACACTAATGCTACGTTGATGGAGGAGTGTGTTGCACAAAATCAGGCACCACAAATCAATAGTGGCACGTGATGCGTCCTTTCAAAATCAGGCACCACAAACAATAGTATGAGCAGAGAGGGAGGTATGACTGACTGAGAGCCGAGTCACTACAGGAATGGCGTTGTGTGCCGACGGCCGGATGCTACGCCGACGGCCAAAGGTCGGGGCCGTCGGCGTAGCACAGAGCCAGGCCAGCCCAGCTTCCGAGCCCTCGGCGTACCGCAGCCATCAGCGTAGCGGCAGGTATGCCGAGGGTGACCGTCGGCGTACGGGGTGTCCGCGTGGCACTAGACAGTCCAGGCCAGGAAAGGCCCTAACGGCGTCAGCATTACGCCGAGAGCCGCTGTCGGCATAGGACACGCCGACGGTCACCCTCGGCGTATGTCCTGCCTATGCCGACGGTGACCCTCGGCGTACCTATGCACCTTTTTTTTCCTTACCAAATTATTTGTATTTATTTATTAATATCAATTATTTAGGTTCTATTTTATCAATTGGATGGATTCGTAGCCTCCGAATAATAGTCTTCACGCCCACATAAAATGTCAAATCTTCTCACAAGTTGAGAAATTTGCATGTTTGTGTGTTATTATCACATGTGCCAGAAATTTATATTTCACAAATTTTTGTGAAGTTGTTCAATGATTCAATCACATGTGCGTGTCCCCCCTCGCATGGATGCGGAAGCGTAGGTTTCGGACCCGTATAAGGGGGAATCTCCCCGTTGAGGCGAAGCTAATATGGTTTTACATCACCCTATGACTAAACAAACACAAAACATATGTGTGTGAGTGTGGTGAGAGGTTGGTATAGGTGCTTGCATGTGTCCCCCCTCGGATGCATGCGCTCTAACCTAGAGGCGAAGGTTCCGGACCCGTATGAGGGGGGAATCTCCCCGTTTAGGTGAAACCGGGTAGGATAGTGCCCCAACTTGTGAACCAACATGGTTTTACATCACCCTATGACCTAAACAAACACAAAACAAGAGAGAGCTACGCCGGGCTACCCCTGTCAGAGGAACGTCTAAGGGGGTAGACGATCCGAGTGCGCATAGAGATCAGGGTTTCGCTGGAGGAAGACCACGAAAACAATGGAATGAGATGAAAACTTGCATGTGCCCCTAGCATATGTGTGTGAGTGTGGTGAGAGGTTGGTATAGGTGCTTGCATGTGTCCCCCCTCGCATGCATACGCTCTAACCTAGAGGCGAAGGTTCCGTACCAGTATAAGGGGGGAATCTCCCCGTCGAGGTGAAACCGGGTAGGATAGTGCCCCAACTTGTGAACCAACACGGTTTTACATCACCCTATGACCTAAACAAACACAAAACAAGAGAGAGCTACGCCGGGATACCCCTGTCAGAGGAACGTCTAGGGGGTAGACGATCCGAGTGCACACAGAGATCAGGGTTTCGCCGCAGGAAGACCACGAGAACATTGGAATGAGATGAAAACTTGCATGTGCCCCTAGCATATGTGTGTGAGTGTGGTGAGAGGTTGGTATAGGTGCTTGCATGTGTCCCCCCTCGCATGCATGCGCTCTAACCTAGAGGCGAAGGTCCGGACACGTATGAGGGGGAATCTCCCCGTCGAGGTGAAACCGGGTAGGATAGTGCCCCAACTTGTGAACCAACATGGTTTTACATCACCCTATGACCTAAACAAACACAAAACAAGAGAGAGATACGCCGGGCTACCCCTGTCAGAGGAACGTCTAGGGGGGTTGACGATCCGAGTGCGCACAGAGATCAGGGTTTCGCCGGAGGAAGACCACGAGAACATTGGAATGAGATGAAAACTTGCATGTGACCCTAGCATATGTGTGTGAGTGTGGTGAGAGGTTGGTATAGGTGCTTGCATGTGTGCCCCCTCGCATGCATGCGCTCTAACCTAGAGGCGAAGGTTCCGGACCCGTATAAGGGGGAATGTCCCCGTCGAGGTGAAACCGGGTAGGATAGTGCCCCAACTTGTGAACCAACATGGTTTTACATCACCCTATGACATAAACAAACACAAAACAAGAGAGTGCTACGCCGGGCTACCCCTGTCAGAGGAACGTCTAGGGGGGTAGACGATCCGAGTGTGCACAGAGATCAGGGTTTCACCGGAGGAAGACCACGAGAACATTGGAATGAGATGAAAACTTGCATGTGACCCTATCATATGTGTGTGAGTGTGGTGAGAGGTTGGTATAGGTGCTTGTATGTGTCCCCCCTCGCATGCATGCGCTCTAACCTAGAGGCGAAGGTTGCGGACCCGTATAAGGGGGGAATCTCCCCGTCGAGGTGAAACCGGGTAGGATAGTGCCCCAACTTGTGAACCAACATGGTTTTACATCACCCTATGACCTAAACAAACACAAAGCAAGAGAGAGATACGCCGGGCTACCCCTGTTAGAGGAACGTCTAGGGGGGTAGACGATCCGAGTGCGCACAGAGATGAGGGTTTCGCCGGAGGAAGACCACGAGAACATTGGAATGAGATGAAAACTTGCATGTGACCCTAGCATATGTGTGTGAGTGTGGTGAGAGGTTGGTATAGGTGCTTGCATGTGTCCCCCCTCGCATGCATGCACTCTAACCTAGAGGCGAAGGTTCCATACCCGTATGAGGGGGGAATCTCCCTGTCGAGGTGAAACCGGGTAGGATAGTGCCCCAACTTGTGAACCAACATGGTTTTACATCACACTATGACCTAAACAAACACAAAACAAGAGAGAGCTACGTCGGGCTACCCCTGTCAGAGGAACGTCTATGGGGGTAGACGATCCGAGTGCGCATAGAGATCAGGGTTTCGCCGGAGGAAGACCACGAGAACATTGGAATGAGATAAAAACTGGCATGTGACCCTAGCATATGTGTGTGAGTGTGGTGAGAGGTTGGTATAGGTGCTTGAATCTGTCCCCCCTCGCATGCATGGGCTCTAACCTAGAGGCGAAAGTTCCGGACCTGTATGAGGGGGGAATCTCCTCGTCGAGGTGAAACCGGGTAGGATAGTGCCCCAACTTGTGAACCAACATGGTTTTACATCACCCTATGACCTAAACAAACACAAAACAAGTGAGAGATACGCCGGGCTACCCCTGTCAGAGGAACGTCTAGGGGGGTAGACGATCCGAGTGCGCACAGAGATCAGGGTTTCGCCGGAGAAAGACCACGAGAACATTGGAATGACATGAAAACTTGCATGTGACCATAGCATATGTGTGTGAGTGTGGTGAGAGGTTGGTATATATAGGTGCTTGCATGTGTCCCCCTCGCATGCATGCGCTCTAACCTAGAGGCGAAGGTTCCGGACCCGTATAAGGGGGGAATCTCCCCGTCGAGGTGAAACCGGGTAGGATAGTGCCCCAACTTGTGAACCAACATGGTTTTACATCACCCTATGACCTAAACAAACACAAAACAAGAGAGATACGCCGGGCTACCCCTGTCAGAGGAACGTCTAGGGGGGGGTAGACGATCCGAGTGCGCACAGAGATCAGGGTTTCGCCGAAGGAAGACCACGAGAACATTGGAATGAGATGAAAACTTGCATGTGACCCTAGCATATGTGTGTGAGTGTGGTGAGAGGTTGGTATAGGTGCTTGCATGTGTCCCCCCTCGCATGCATGCGCTCTAACCTAGAGGCGAAGGTTCCGGACCCGTATGAGGGGGGAATCTCCCCGTCGAGGTGAAACCGGGTAGGATAGTGCCCCAACTTGTGAACCAACATGGTTTTACATCACCCTATGACCTAAACAAACACAAAACAAGAGAGAGCTACGCCGGGCTACCCCTGTTAGAGGAACGTCTAGGGGGTAGACGATCCGAGTGCGCACAGAGATGAGGGTTTCGCCGGAGGAAGACCACGAGAACATTGGAATGAGATGAAAACTTGCATGTGACCCTAGCATATGTGTGTGAGTGTGGTGAGAGGTTGGTATAGGTGCTTGCATGTGTCCCCCCTCGCATGCATGCGCTCTAACCTAGAGGCGAAGGTTCCATACCCGTATGAGGGGGGAATCTCCCTGTCGAGGTGAAACCGGGTAGGATAGTGCCCCAACTTGTGAACCAACATGGTTTTACATCACACTATGACCTAAACAAACACAAAACAAGAGAGAGCTACGTCGGGCTACCCCTGTCAGAGGAACGTCTAGGGGGGTAGACGATCCGAGTGCGCACAGAGATCAGGGTTTCGCCGGAGGAAGACCACGAGAACATTGGAATGAGATGAAAATTGGCATGTGACCCTAGCATATGTGTGTGAGTGTGGTGAGAGGTTGGTATAGGTGCTTGAATCTGTCCCCCCTCGCATGCATGGGCTCTAACCTAGAGGCGAAGGTTCCGGACCTGTATGAGGGGGGAATCTCCTCGTCGAGGTGAAACCGGGTAGGATAGTGCCCCAACTTGTGAACCAACATGGTTTTACATCACCCTATGACCTAAACAAACACAAAACAAGTGAGAGATACGCCGGGCTACCCCTGTCAGAGGAACGTCTAGGGGGGTAGACGATCCGAGTGCGCACAGAGATCAGGGTTTCGCCGGAGAAAGACCACGAGAACATTGGAATGAGATGAGAACTTGCATGTGACCCTAGCATATGTGTGTGAGTGTGGTGAGAGGTTGGCATAGGTGCTTGCATGTGTCCCCCTCGCATGCATGCGCTCTAACCTAGAGGCGAAGGTTCCGGACCCGTATAAGGGGGGAATCTCCCCGTCGAGGTGAAACCGGGTAGGATAGTGCCCCAACTTGTGAACCCACATGGTTTTACATCACCCTATGACCTAAACAAACACAAAACAAGAGAGAGCTACGTAGGGCTACCCCTGTCAGAGGAACGTCTAGGGGGTAGACGATCCGAGTGCGCACAAAGATCAGGGTTTCGCCGGAGGAAGACCACGAGAACATTGGAATGAGATGAAAACTTGCATGTGACCCTAGCATATGTGTGTGAGTGTGGTGAGAGGTTGGTATAGGTGCTTGCATGTGTCCCCCCTCGCATGCATGCGCTCTAACCTAGAGGCGAAGGTTCCGGACCCGTATGAGGGGGGAATCTCCTCGTCGAGGTTAAAACGGGTAGGATAGTGCCCCAACTTGTGAACCAACATGGTTTTACATCACCCTATGACCTAAACAAACACAAAACAAGTGAGAGATACGCCGGGCTACCCCTGTCAGAGGAACGTCTAGGGGGGTAGACGATCCGAGTGTGCACAGAGATCAGGGTTTCGCCGGAGGAAGACCACGAGAACATTGGAATGAGATGAAAACTTGCATGTGACCCTAGCATATGTGTGTGAGTGTGGTGAGAGGTTGGTATAGGTGCTTGCATGTGTCCCCCCTCGCATGCATGCGCTCTAACCTAGAGGCGAAGGTTCCGGACCCGTATAAGGGGGGAATCTCCCCGTCGAGGTGAAACCGGGTAGGATAGTGCCCCAACTTGTGAACCAACAAGGTTTTACATCACCCTATGACCTAAACAAACACAAAACAAGAGAGAGATACGCCGGGCTACCCCTGTCAGAGGAACGTCTAGGGGGGTAGACGATCCGAGTGCGCACAGAGTTCAGGGTTTCGCCGGAGGAAGACCACGAGAACATTGGAATGAGATGAAAACTTGCATGTGCCCCTAGCATATGTGTGTGAGTGTGGTGAGAGGTTGGTATAGGTGCTTGCATGTGTCCCCCCTCGCATGCATGCGCTCTAACCTAGAGGCAAAGGTTCCGTACCCGTATAAGGGGGGAATCTCCCCGTCGAGGTGAAACCGGGTAGGATAGTGCCCCAACTTGTGAACCAACATGGTTTTACATCACCCTATGACCTAAACAAACACAAAACGAGAGAGAGATACGCCGGGCTACCCCTGTCAGAGGAATGTCTTGGGGGGTAGACGATCCGAGTGCGCATAGAGATCAGGGTTTCGCCGGACCCGTATAAGGGGGGAATCTCCCCGTTTAGGTGAAGCGGAATCAGATGAAAACTTGCATGTTTCTTCTATAATAATAGACATCAAATAATATAATTTCATTTGTTATATTAGTAGACACCAAATAATTTTGTTTATTTATAACTTAAAAAAAAAACCTTGCTACGCCGACGGCTGCCCTACCCCTACCCCGCGGCCCACCTGTAACACCCTCAGAATCAGACCTATGCAAGTTTGAGCAAAATTCGCCAAACCCGCATAGAAACGATTCAAAGGTGCCCACCAGGCACTTTCGTGCGGGTGAAAACGAAGTAATAACATTACACAGCAGTCCTCGATGGGACCCACAGAACAGATATATATATCGGCGACTTCATGAGTCAAGAATACAAAAATAATGTACAAAGATCCAAATCACCTTGAAAATGATCGAGCGTCCGACTACGGACAAGATGCAAATGGGGCTAAGAGCCCTGAAGAATAACCAATGGCGTCCATAACCCTGCCCAGGCCAAGCCGGAAGGGTAACCCTGCTAACGGCGTCGATCTCAAAACCTGCTTAACAAAAGGGGTGCCGACAAAGGGCAAAGCAGAAAAACAAAGAAGGAGCGTCAGTACTGAGGCCAGTACACGGCGAGGCTAGAATTCGGCGGCCCTCGCCTACATAGGTATGGTGGACTGAAGCGGCAGCGGCAGCATGCACTGAACAACCTATAGAGACTCGATACAACTGGCGGTTATCAGAGAGGGATGAGAATGACCTATTCGGATCCAAACTGAAGCTAACACCAAACAAACCCATCCTGATGTTTCCCCCTCGAGACCAATCGAGGAAGTCAACCGAGGAACTCACGCAGTTGGCAGTTTTATTTATTCAGTTATAGTTGCGGTACTTTACTAGTCAGGTTTAGATAATCATCCTGATAAAGTAAGCAGTGGGCACATTTAGTTAACCATTCCGTTATAGTTGCAACAATTACTAATCAGATACAAATAGCATGAGATAAACCCAAAACTCAGCAGTTGTTGGTACTTTTATTCAGCCATTTCGTTGTAGTTGCAAGATTTACTAGTCAGGTACAATGGTCGCTGGCGACGACCCAAACAAGCAATTGTGGGCAGTATTAATTAGCCATTCCATTATAGTGAAGCTGATTACTAGTCATCATAAAGTCAAATTTATAGCAATAAACTTTAGTTATGCTTGTCTATGATCGAGATACTGTGCTCCAAGTCGTCCATATCCGCGGACACGGCTTTCAGAAAGGTTTACCCGGCCGGGGTGCACCAATAGCAACACACACTCGATCAACCTCGGAAAAACCAAATCAAAACCCAACGAGGCCTTCACGACAAAGCAATTACAGGATTCAGAAATATTTCAGGGGGCCACCCCATTAAGCTACCCGCAACAAAGTAAGCTAGCTCCGAGATGGACTCAAGGTCTGGGTAGATGGCTGTGAACGACTGGGAACCCCAAACGGGGCTTGTCGACACCGCGGAATCGTGTCCCGATCCTAAACAGTACAGTGTGCAGTACCTCGCACAATCGTAAATAAAGCAGTAAAACATGGCATAAGTACAGGATAGTAATAAAGCCCCAAACTAGTTCGTGGCCCCAAGAAATAAGACGGAATCAAGCTCTGGCTCAGGGGGGTCCCATATACCTCCCGGATGTGGATAGCGCGATAAATCAAGGAACAGGTATCAAGTACTCGGGGTCTTACGGGACACAAGTGGGCGTTCGGAAACCAAATATTTTCTATCACCCACCGATGCCTCTGCTTATTTCAATTTTAGTTGTTAAACATAAATTAAAGTGACGATAAGTAAACTAGAATCATCTCCAACATCAACATGCGGCAATACATCAGCAACTGTGGCATATGACGACACACAACAGCACTTGAGCAAGCGACTACGACGCGCAAGTCCAACTATCTACCAAACAACAGGGAATAGGGTGTGTCCAAGGAAATATACGGCTGCAAGGGATATCACGGGTACGAAAACTAGAGCATCGCAACACAGATAGCAATAGATCAACAGGAAGGAGTAAAACACTATAAAAGTAAGATAGGTAGAAAGGGGGAGATGCTCGCCTGAAAACATTGTTGAAGGGTTCATCCGAAGATCGGGGCGAAGCTCACATCAACTCAACGGCCTTATCCGCGAAGAAGCAAAACACTAGAAGTAACACCGGATGCAATATTTAATACGACGGCAGAAGATCGGCATGATGCATGTATGATGTATGACATGGCAAAGATGCGGTGCAATTAGGTCATATTAAGTGGAACCGGGGTCCCGACAATTATTTAAACGGTTCAAGTTATTCAGCTACCCCGCAATTTAGATGTGGTTTTAACAAGGCAAGGTAAGTTACCGGTTCGCTACACAAATTTAAATGAGGCCAATATAAGGCTAGATTTGCCCGCATATGGGCCCCATATTTAATTATTAGGTGAATCGGCATAAGGCCCCCAAACCACATGACAAGATGCATGCAAGAATGACAAGTTAATAAGCAACAGGTTTTATGTTATAAAATAGGGTTTCGAGGAAAAGGGTCACACATCTAGGGTTCGGAAGATCTTGGGTTCCGGGGTTCGGGGTTGGTCTCGGGGTCCAGGGTACAACGGATTCGGTCTCGGCGGAAGCGTTCTCGGAGTTGGATACAAGGTGAAGAACTTGACGTTCCGGGAAGAAGGACTTGGTTTGGCGTCGGGCGTAGCGGGTCCGCCCTGGTCGGTGCCGTTCTTGTCGTTGCGCAGATCTTGTCGGGTCCTCGAGGAAGTACTTGTCGCACCCGGGTTCTCGACGTGGCATCCGAGGGAAGATCTTGTTGCACAGGGCCTCGGTGTCGGGGCGCATCGGTTCCTTCCGGGTCGACGCCGTTCTTGTTGTTGCGAAGGTCTTGTCGGGCCCGCATAACGGGTCGGTCTTGCCGTTGCGAGGGTCTTGTCGGGACCTCGAGACGGGTCGTCTTGGTGTCCGGGGTGCAGTGCTTGGCGTTCTGGGTCGGTTCCTTGTCGGAGGTCCTGGCGCTTCGGATCGCCTTCGGTTCGGGGCCTCAGGGTTCAGGGGTCTCGGCGAACTTGTCCGGTACCGGGGGCGTTCTTGGCGATCTTCAGGGTCGGGCCTTGGCGCTCGGGTTCGGGGTGTCGAGGCTTGGTCTCCGGGGTTCGTGAGGCGGACTTGGCATTTGAGGGTTCCACCGAAAACCGTGACGCGCCCGTGATGCAGCTCTTGTGGGTCCCTGTTGGAGGCCTTCGGGGTCGGGTCTTGGTACAGTACACACAAGCACCAACGCATACACGCAGGGGCTGGACGGCGATGAACACTGCAGGGGCGGCGGGCCCACGCGCTGGAGGTGGGACGCGGGGCGGTGCAGCGCGCCAAGGGGGCTCGGAGACACGACGGAGGGGCCGACGAGGACAGGGGCGCGGAGACGGGTCCACGGTGGCGGCGGACGGAGGCAGAAGCTCGCCGGGGCGCGGCGGCGCGGGCGAGCTCGAGCCGGCGCTGGAGGAAGCGCGGGCCGGCGCTGCTCGGGGAGAGGCTCGGAGGGCGGCGGGGCAGACGGCCGGCGACGCTCGCGGGGAGGGGGGCGGCCCGACGTGAGGCGGAGCGACGGCGCATGGCGGGGACGCGCGGGAGAGGCGGTTGCAGGGGGCGTCGCGGGAGGTGGCGATGGTGCTGTGGCGGCGGCGCGCGCGGAGGAAGGCAGAGCTTGGCGGGGGGGGCGCTCGCGGGGCGACGTGCTCAGGGTCGGGGCCGCGCGCCGGCGGGCGGCGGGGCGAGCTAGAGGGAAGAGGGGGTCGACGGGTTGCGGGCGGAGCGAGGTGTGACGGCGGCGACGCGAGGCAGGTGCTGGCGGCGCGGCGGCAGAGCGGGGCGAGGGGGAAGCGGCCGGCGTCGACGGGGAGCATGGACGGGCGAGCGAGGTGGGGGAGAGGAGGGTGCTGCGGGGGGGGGGAAGAGGAACAGGGGGCGTGGGCTGGGGCCAGGTGTGGCCCAGGGGTGGGTCCCAGGGGAAGGCTCGGACTGGGGAAGGGTGGACCTGGTCCGGGCGAGGCTGGCGCATGGGGGGGGGGGCGCGGGCAGAGAGAGGGGCAGGGCGGGTGCGTGCGTGCGTGTGTGTGCTGTGTTTGGTTGGGTGGGGTGGGTGTTTGCTGGGAGGTGGGCTAGGCCACATGGCAGCGTGTGAGTGGAGGGTTGAGGAAAGAGGGTGAGGTGGCGATCCTAGATTGGTGGGAGTGAGGTGGAGGCTGGGGTGGGTAGAGTTCTTGGTAGGTTTAGGTTTTGTTGGGGTGTCCAGGACGGACCGATTTAGTTTCTGGGGCGGTCGTTCGGGTCAATCGGCCCGTTCGACTGCCCCGCTAAAATAATTAAAATGTTCATTTGTTTAAACGGGCCGTCTGCAAACCGATAGCGGCCAAAACAAAATATTCCGGGTACCCGGGTTTTGGCGTTTGAATAAAATACGGGGCGTTTAGAAAACAAAACGGCTTTGCGAAAATAATTTTATGCAAACAATGCATGATGATGACGATGCAATGCACAAATTCACGCGATTTTCTAGTAGTGGTTTTGCGGGATGCCACACCACCCCGGGCCACCCAAGACACACTCACACACACCCTTTCTTCCCCTACCTCGCGCCGCCACCAGCTGCCGACAACCGCCGCCTTCCTCCCCGACCCTCCCTCCTCCCTCCCTCCTCCCTGCCGCCAACTGCCTCCTCCCTTCCTCCCTCCTCCCTCCCTCCTCCCTCCCCGACCCTCCCTGCCTCCTCCCTGCCTCCCTCCCTCCTCCCTTCCTCCTCCCCGAACCTCCTCCCTCCTCCCTCCCTCCTCCCTGTCGCCAACGCCTCCTCCCTCCCTCCCTCCTCCCTCCCCGAGCCTCCCTGCCTCCTCCCTTCCTCCTCCCCGACCCTCCCTCCCTCCTCCCTCCCTCCTCCCTGCCTCCCTCCCTCCTCCCTTCCTCCTCCCCGAGCTCGGCCCCCTCCTCCCCGAGCTCGGCCCCTCCTCCCCGACCTTGCCCCCTCCTCCCCAAGCTCTCCCCCTCCTCCCCGAGCTCGGCCCCCTCTGCAGGTACCTCCTCCACTCCCCTGTAGAAGCAAATATTGTTGTTAGAGTTAATTTTGTTAGATTAAATATTGTTGTTAATCTTGTTAGAATTTATTAGTTGCATCTATTAGTAGTTTATATCATTTGTTAAGTGATATGCATGCACGAGTTGCTAGGATTAGGCCGTTGGTTAGTGGCAATCTAGCTTGGTCATATGGCCGTTGAAGAGAGAAGCCACACTAGGGCCGTGAGTGCGTTGCATGTTTACTAAGGTGTTCTCTTTATGTCAATGTACAGACTTTGTAGTGTTTCGGGAGTGACCATCCTTGGCGGACTGACTGTCGTTGCGGGAGATGGTGTAGGTGACACCTCGATCCCGTCTCCGAGTTCCGTCACCGACCTCGACACTCGGTTGATCGACTACTTCCTCTACCGCCGAGGGTGAGAATCTGTTCGCCTCTCTTGTACCTAGGTTTATTTTCGTGTCTAGATCACCAAGTATGTCGCGTCACCTAGGCGCCATCCCGACCGTAAGCGTTACGCGACTTAATATGCATTAGTGGTCTCGCATATTTTGGACTGTAACGCTTATGGCTTTTATCGGGCAGTCGGCGGATTCGTAGTTGGGTTTGGTTCTCCCTGGCTCTACCTCGATTCGAGACAGGATTTCGGTGGCGCCTCCTCGTTGTTCTCCGGATGCACATCCTCTTGGCTTTTTGTCGAGACGTGTATCGGGAGAGCAGCGGGGAGGTGCTGCCGAAATTCTGCTTGGATCGGGGTAGAACCAGGGAGAACTTACCCAATCTACGGATCTGGCGGCTGGTTAGGACCCTCTTTTCCTATTGGACATGTAGGTTGATGAATGCGTAAAAATATGAAGCATTTAATCTCCTGTTTGATATAAAATGTTATATTTGTTGTTTGTCTCCCAACAAAGCAGAAGAGGATGGCTGATAATGGGTGGATGTACATTGGCCGTATTAGTGCGACTAATAAAACAGACGATTGGGTACGGAACACTCATTTGTTAGTGAATGAGTTAGCGCGTGGTTCGAAGGCAATGGTTCGGGCACTTTGTCCCTGCGCTCATTGCACTAAGCGTCATCGTCAGGGAAAGGATGACATGTACAAACACCTTCTGCAATATGGGTACATGTCTAACTATGTCACGCAAGTCGACTTTGCTCGGTACGAACGTGACAGAGGTGAGGTGATGCGTCAGCGGCTCAATGGCAATGAGCACGATGGGATTAGAAACATGCTAGATGATCTTATCGATGCCGACCAGCCGAATTCGCCACCTCCACGGGAGGAATCACCAGAACCGGAGGAACCGGAGCCAACTGCGAAGGCCTTCCTTGATATGATGGCCGCGGCTAAGAGGCCTCTGTACGAGGGTGCAAAGATTTCTCAGCTCGATGCCATCTCTCAGTGTCTAGCCGACAAGTGCCAGTACTCCGCCACCCGTTCTCACTTTGAAGCTAATCTGAGAACATGTGGTAACATGTTGCCCGAAGGGCATTGTCTGCCTAAAACCTTTCACGAAACGAAGAAACTCATGAAGGAGCTCAACATGGATTATGAAAAGATAGATTGTTGTCCAAAAGGCTTCCTTTTGTTTTGGAAACAGTTTGAGGGTGACAAGTACTGCTCCATTTGTAAGGCCTCTAGATATGAAGAGATAAAGGGGAAGGATGGTCAGGTGAGGCAGTCGAAGGTCGCTAAGAAGATACTTCAGTATCTCCCATTCATAAAAAGAATCCAGCGGCTTTACTTGAGCGAGGAGACTGCCAAACAGATGACGTGGCACAAGAAGGGGAAGAGATACGAGGACGGGCACGGACGGAAGAAGATGGGACATCCATCTGATGGTAAGGCATGGAAGAACTTCGATGACAAATACCCTCGGTGGGCAGAAGAGGCTCGGAATGTTAGAATTGCGATAGCAACAGATGGCTTCAACCCATATGGTATGTCGACGGCCTCGTACAGCTGCTGGCCGGTGTATGTTATTCCGCTCAATCTCCCTCCCGGAGTATTAATGCAACGGAAGAGCATGTTTTTGTCGCTGATAATTCCAGGACCTGAGTATCCGGGGAAGAACTTGAGTGTCTACATGCAGCCGATTGTGGATGATTTGAACCACTCTTGGATACACGGGACGTTGACATACGACCGAGCATCAAAGAGAAACTTTTTGATGAAAGTTTGGTTACAATATACTATGCATGACATGCCCGGGTACGCCCTAACGTGCGGATGGTGTACAGCTGGTAAGTGGCCATGCCTAGTGTGCAGGCACCGACTTGAGTTCCTTTGGCTAAAGTCGGGTCGCAAATATGTTGCGTTTGACATGAATCGACAGTACCTCAAAAGAAATCATTCGTTCAGAGAAGATAGAAAGAACTTCAAGAAGGGCAAAGTTGTGCATGAAGTAAAAGAGGTACCAAAGTTCGAGGGTGCAGTTGTTGATGCCGAGATACGTGCTCTCGTGCCCGCGGCGCCGGGAACTGGCCATCAATTTGCGGGATATGGTGTAACGCATAATTGGACTCACGTGGCAGCCTTAACGAATCTCGTGTATTACAAGGACCTCGAACTTCCCCATAACATCGATGTGATGCACACTGAAAAGAATGTCGGGGAGTCCCTTTTTCACACAGTCCTGAACATTCCTGGGAAGTCAAAGGATAATGTCAAGGCTAGAGTCGATGTTGAGAAGCTTTGTGATAGGAAGAGATTACACATGCAGCCTCCTACTGTCCGTCGAAAGAATTGGTTCAAGCCGCATGCCTACTACTGCCTTGATAATGTCCAAAAGAAGGAGTCATTTAGGTGGCTCAAATACGTCGTGATGTTCCCTGACGGTTATTGTTCGAATATAAGTAAGGGAGTCAATCTTTTGACGGGACAAGTCAACGGGCTCAAGAGTCACGACTATCATATATGGATTGAGCGGCTGATGCCGGTGATGGTTCGAGGGTATCTCCCCAAAAAAGTATGGCGAGTGCTTGCGGAGTTGAGCCATTTCTTCCGCACCCTCTGTGCTAAGCAGATATGTCCTCTGGTGATTGAGAAGCTGCAAGTTCAGGTGCTGGAGTTGCTATGCAATTTGGAGATGATCTTTCCGCCAGGCTTCTTTACTCCGATGGCACATCTCATTGTGCACCTCGCGAACGAGGCACTGTTGGGGGGGGGGGGGGCGGTGCAATTTCGTTGGCAATTTTGTATTGAGAGAGAGTTTAAGTATATTCAAAAGATAACTGGAAACGAAGCCAAGATTGAAGCATGCATAGCTGAAGCAACATGCCTTCGGGAGATGGCAGATCGACCTGCCCAAGAATGACCCCAATCTCTAACTATTCCAATTTCCCGGTGGCAAGGCCGGTAAAGGACTAAAATATAGGTTGCCGAAGGAAGAGAAGGATTGCATAATGCTCTATGTGCTTATGAACATGAAGGAAGTGGTCAATTTCATTAGGTAAAATGGTGAACACCCTATTTCTCTATGCAGCTAGTAACTCGGTCTCCGTCTAATGCTTATTTTCTCCTTCTTAGCGATTTCACGGATGAACAGTGGCCGGGACCGACTGATCCCTCTCCCATGGAGTTGGACACTCTACTGAAAGAGGGTGCTCCCGGAAATAAAAAAACTTTGTGTCCTGGTTTATGGAAAAAGTAATTTCTAACCTGTCCATCTTACCTTGCAATATGTGACTTGTCGCTCCTATTCCACGTAACTACTGAACGCAACAAATTCCTCTTATACTTGTAGGGAGCTGATCCCAACGTTGAGATGTCAGATGAGCTGAAATGTGTTTCCCAAGGTTGTAACAGTGTCGTCATGAAGTATGAGAAGTATGATGTGAATGGGTTTCGCTTCCATATAGAGACGCACCAGAAAGGGCGACCGAATGCAAAAACGGTAAATACTGGGGTGTTCACCAAAGGAGCCGATTCCCTTGATTACTACAGAAGGTTAGAGAATGTATACGAGCTGACCTTCAATCGTACGAATGTCGAACTCAATCTTGTTGTGTTCAAGTGCCACTGGTTTGACCCAAGGGGTGGACTGAGAAGTACCCCTTCCATTGGGTTAGTTGAAGTTAGGCCTTCAACCACCTATAGCGGAGCCGACGTCTTTGTTGTTGCTCACCAAGCCAACCAAGTTTATTATTTGCCCTACCCATGCCAGAAAGCGGAACTCCAGGGCTGGGAAGTCGTGTTCCAGGTATCGCCACACGGTAACCTACCGATTCCCTCTGAGGACGATTACAACAACATTAACCCTGTAACGTACGAGGGAATTTTCTATCAAGAACAAGAGGACTTCGGACACTTTGATTTAGAACCGGTTGATCTTGAGGACCTTGGGAATGATGTAGAAACTCGGGGTGAGTCAGTGGTGAATCTACATGACATAAGTATGCTCGAGAAGCTCCATACCGAGAATGACAACGATGATGAGCCTACACCTTTCGATGAGAATCCAGATTTCTACTCAAAAGATAGTGATAGTGAGAATGAGAATGAAAATGATAGTGAGTATTTATTTTTTAATGAATTTTATTTTGTCTTTGTGCTTAACTGTTTTCTTAATTGCATTATGCCTTTATTCTTTGTGTATACATTTTATTATGTCTTTGTGCTTAACTGTTTTCTCTTACTTAATGCAGGTGATTGAACAATATGAGAAGCGGCAAGGCAACCAGTTCGTCCTTGCTTAATGCGCTGAAGCAGCGCAAGAAAAGAGCTACACGGAGTGGGAGACAGCCAAATCCCAATCCGCGTTACCCCGATCTTGCTCCTGCTAGCGGAGGACGGGGTCGAGGCCGAGGTCGAGGAGGACGAGGACGAGGTGCCACGGGAGGAGGCGTGGACTTTGACCCACCACCCTCTGCTTCTGGCGACGTGGCTCCTGAGTTGTTCCTGACAGAGCAGCCTTTCAGGGCCGAGAGGGAGGCAGAGTCCGAGAGGGAGGCAGAGTCTGAGAGGGAGGCGAGGACCGAGAGGGAGGCGGGGACCGATACGGAGGCGGACACTAGCCGTGAGTTGGTGGGGCCGAAGAAATTTCGAAATCGTGGGGAATCGGGAGTCCCTGACGAGAAGTTTGAGCCTAGGACTCAGGAGGCGAAAGCCCTTATTATTCCAGATGCCCTTGAGTAAGTGTACTAATTTGGCAATTTAAAACATTTTATTTCATGTTGGTCATAAATAATTATTGTGTACTAATGTTTATTTTTGTGCAGCAATTGGACATTTCCTCCGGGGACCAAGGCTCGCCTTCCTAACAGCCTCGTTGGAGCTCAGATTAGGAAGTTCTGGCCGGGCTATCACATTACCCCCGAGGGTGACAGGAAGCTAGCTACTACTTGGGCGGACTACCAGACTACCTGTGTCCCGGGCTTTCCGACAGCTGCTGATACTGTCATCACCAAGTTTTGGGTAAGGCATATTTCTCGAGTTATGTTCATACTTGATGACCCCACCGTGCTAACTCATGACTCTTATGCATGATTGAAGTGCTTTTACCGTGTGGCCGAGGAGGACCAGGAGAAGGCGCAGAGGACTTTGCTTGGGGCTTGTGTGAAGTTGACCCCCCAGGTGTGGTACAACCAGAAGGTCACGGCCGCTAGCCACTTCTGGGCTGACAGGGGCGTGAGGGTGATCAGGAAGGAAGACATTGTCGGTAGGAACCCTAATCCTGAGTACTCGATGACGCCAGAAGAGTACATGTCGGTGAGTAAAATGTCAATGAGATTCTACATTGCTTCTAAGTTGCCATTGCATTGTCTGGAGTTGAGTATTGCATTTTCAGGTTATCCCCGATTGGGCCGAGCCGCATCGACTCGCATGGGAGGAGCTGGTTAGGACGAGGTGGCTCAGAGAAGAAGAGGAGTTTGCAGCCTTGTCGAGGCGGAACGCGGATAACCGAGGCGATGGTGGAACGCACTGCGCGGGAAACCGCAACTTTGACCGCTTCAAGGGGAAGGTGGTACGTATATACATGGAACGACCTGCGTGCATTTCTGCTTATGTTTTTACTTCATATGCATAATATTTTCTTTTCGCGATACAGGTGGCCGAGGCACAACCCGGGGAGGTGATTCATGACGTCGCCGTCTATGAGATGATGCGGCGAAAGAAGCCCAATTACTCGGAGCCTCAACCCTCGTTGCCCGTGTACTTCGGCACTGCCCAGAACGACTTGGGGAACTACATCACGATGGTGAAGGCTCGTCACCCCCATGTGGATGACCCCATTCACGCGGAGATCGACGAGGAGTCGTTGGTCCTGTCGGGGCACGGATTGCAGCATGGACGCCTCAAGATTCTGAATAAGAAGGTCAAGCCTACCCTCAGCACGAGCTTCAGCCGTCTCAAGGCTACCTACCCCGCCGACGGCCCCCCTATCCCGCCTCGTGGCCAGCCTTGTCGCTCCGCCGAGGATGTAAGTTTTTCTCGTTCTCATCATCTTTATGACTTTTGTTCCTGCATGGCTAACCACTGACGAGATTCCTGTATTTGAAATTGTAGCCTGAGTTAGACGCGGCCTACGATACCGTTTACGAGGAATATCAGGTGGCCTTTCGGCAGCATCAAGAGGTGCTTGCGATCTACATGCAATACGTAAATGTAAGTCCAAACCTTTGTTTTTGAAAAAGATACAAGCCCCACTTCCCCCGTTTGTTGTACTACGGCCTGACTTCTAAACTATCTTGCAGGACATGATGGTGAATATTCAAACTGGGCAGAATAGAGATTTGGGGCCCGTGGCTCCCATGCCAGGTCCGGCGCCATTTTTGCAATCGAAGGAAAGCTTCGCTAGGACCTACTACGCATCGACACCGGTAAGTTCTTTGCTAACCCACTGGTTATCGCTTTACTTTGCCTCGCAAGTTGCTAACATGTAGGCAACATGTAGGGAACGGGAGCTTCTGGGAACCGGCACTTTGGCCACGCCTCGCCGGATGGGCGTCAGATCACACCGCTTCATGACCATGGTCCATCTCCTGGCCATTCTGCAGGTGGTTCTCCCGAGCTTCACACTTCCCCTACTCCCTCGACAGGTGGCTCTTCTGCTGCTTCTACTGGACGCAACCCTCGGCAGAGGTCGCCACTTTTCATCAGGGGAGATCTCGGGTACACCCCGTCTCCTCCAGAGTTGTAGGGATGTGTGATGATGTCGATGATCTTGTATGACTAATGTATGGATGATCTTGTATGACTGATGTTGATACATGTGTGGCTGTATGGATGATGTATGACTAATGTGTGGAATATATATTGCATGGATGTATGAATGATGTATGGTTGTATGGATGTATGCATGGATGATGTATGGATGTATGCATGGATGATGTATGGCTGCTGTGAGTGCTGCTGAGAAAAATTCAAAAAAAAAACTGTGCATGTGATACGCCGACGGCAATGCCCTCGGCGTAGCCCTCTACCATGTGCCATATGGTCAGGGCTACGCCGAGGGCACTGCCGTCGGCGTAGCACATGCTCCTACGCCGAGGGCAGGCCGTCGGCCTAGCGCCAGCCTGGGAGGCTCAGGCGGTGGACACGCGTCCACATACGCCGAGGGCGAGGCTGTCGGCATAGCCCTCTCCTGGGGAGGCCCAGCGCGTGCCACGTGGCCACCATACGCCGAGGGTACGGCCGTCGGCGTATACGGTGCGCCGTTAGCGGCTGTCTAACGGCAGCGCCGCCGTTCGCCGACGGCCGTTACGCCGACGGGCCCGCCTCGGCCGTCGGCGTAGAGCTACGCCGACGGTTTTCTGCTACGCCGACAGCCGTTTTTGCTCCGCCAAGGGAGACCTTCGCCGAGGGGGCTACGCCGACGGCAGCCCTCGGCGTAGCGTATGCCGACGGCAATGCTGGCTACGCCGAGGGCTTTAGCCGTCGCGTGCTGTAGTGAGTCTTAGTCCAATGACGACTAGAAGGCAAGAGCCTTCCTACCACGGTGCTATGAGAGATGACCTAGTACTAGAGGATTTGTAAGTTTTTTTTTGTTAAAGCCTATGTCTAACTGCTCCTAATTTTTCTGGTGATTATATGTTCAACTTTTCACAAAATTATCAAACACACGTAATATTTCTGTAATATATTTTTGGAGTACTTAATGCCAAAGCTTAACTCCTGATATGCAAAATACCGTAATCTATTTTTGGAGTACTTAATTAATGCCCAAGCTTAACTCCTGATCTGCAAAATAAGCAGGTTTAGCGTTTCTGCCATTAAAATATTTTCAGCTTCTGCCATCAATATAGAAAAAATACCAACGAGAACAATAGAATCAACATACTACTAGATTGTGAGATGTTAGATGTTACTTTGAAACTAAACTACTTATAGATAGTGGATGGGAGGGAGTCGTTACATTGTACACTAAAATAGTTAATTATATATGGGCATGAATTGTTCATGCATAAACATAGACGAACCATGCATCATACATGGACAAAGAAAACAAATCGATGCATGGTCATTATTTTTTCATAACGAAAGCATGAACACCAGACCATCGGGCGGGTCTATAAATTGAGGTACTGTCCGGTGCCCGCCCATGCAGCAACTCACATGACATATTCTGATATACACATGAACTTCTTATATGGGCATATCCATGTATGCATGCTTGCATACACACTATACATATGTAATGAGATATTATAAGATAACTGATGGGTGTTGTGGTGACTCTATCGTAGGTTGCTGATGAGGGCGGCAGTCGACCTCCCATTAATGGCTTCCACTCTGGCGTGTTCGAGGGCATCCTAGGATTGACTACCTTCTCGAGGATCTATCCCGTGGTGGAAGACAGCATGGGCGGAGCCGGGATTTGTTATAGGGGGAGGGGCGGGATTTGTGTATACTGTATCAAGAAATGTGACCGAGTAAACCGAAATAGCATTTCACTCTATGTGTGGTCCGTGTACAAAGGATGCATGATAAACGCCTAGCAGAACTGATCGAGCAACACGAGTTGCATGCGGTATGTATCCACATGACCACATGGTATCATGGATGGTGTGGGATGGGTCGCTTATCACCGACACTACACAGATTTTCATGCCATAGTTTTGACCTAATATTATGTGTACGAAGTAATTAAAAATGATCTCAAATATGAAGGTTGGTATTTTTTGCAAGTTTAAATATGACTATACTATCACAGGTCACCACCGACTTGGTGCAAATTTACAACACTAAGTCAGATTCAAGATCAAAGTAATTGGCGTGTGTATAATCATATTCCTTCTATGTATTTTTAACCAAGTATAGCTAAAGTGAAGAAAAAGGAGAACTAGATCAACTTATAAATATTTGTATTTCTGTACTCTATGTGTACCTCGACAAATAAACCAGTGGTGCTGTCGTTCGATCAGCGGCAGCTGCGGCGGTAGGTGCCCTAGCACTCTAACCGTAGATTGATCAATCTGATTAAGAATTGAGAGGCGACAAAGCTGATCATGGACATGCCCCATCAGACATTCACGATCTACATGAAATACATGGGCCAGATGCACTGTAATGAGTGTTTTCTGTGCTTCTGTGCATGCAAGACTACTTGTAATTGGGCTTATATATACTAGTGTAATGACGTTATTAGCTGCAGCCCTTAGTGCATAATTATATGAACTTGGGATTAAATACTAGTATTAGGCCTGCTGGATTTTTTGATCGGCGCGACACATTAGGGAGGTTTTTCCCCTACTAGCCCCCCTTGTTCCGCCCCTAGAAGACCAGAACATGGTTTTCCATGCCGCTGGCGTGTGCTTTCCCTGAAAAACGTTGCGCACAACAGTAATGTGGTGCATTTTTTTTTGGAAAGAAGTATATATTAATATCACCGACATATCAATTACACCCAGTTTCTATAACAACCGAACAACGTATGCCCGAGCAAACGGATGCACACAGTCATGTGGGGCATAGTCTGATGCTTATTGTGCTTTGGGAATTCAGAGGCTGAGATCGTCTGGACGGAGTTGACAAGTGCATGACCGACCTCTTCTTATTGAGGGGCTGGTTTTTTATTGCAAGGCCTTCTCACGTGTAACAAGGCCATTAGCTTTCTACCTCCACGGTGGTCATGTCTATACTACCTACTACTCGCTCCTTTTCATAACATAAGATGTTTTAGCTTTTGTGAAATAAATGTATCTAGACGCGTTTTAGTATGTAAGTTCACTCCGAATCTACAAGAAAGATGTCTAGTACAATTGTCTCACAAAATCTAAAACATCTTATATTCTAAAGTGGAGGTAGTATTTTTTATGTAATTCTAGATATTGTGTTAGTTTGATAGGATTTTGGCTGAGGTATCAGTGTTATTTATATGTTGTTGTACTGTGCATTCGTGTCCTCATCTTATTTTGAGTGATGGGAGACTTGACCTCAAGCGATAATCATAACTAAGCATTCGTGTCCTCATCTTATTTTGAGCGAATTCTACTTGTTCCATACTTCCATTCTAGTCTTCCATCGGTAACTCCAATTTAGTGCAAATTCCTCTAAATTACCCCATTTAAGAAACATTAGACCTGGTTGTACGACAGGTTAGCATTTGGGACCATCCTAGGAAACAGGGCCGTTTCTAGAAATTTGGGGCCCGGTGCGGATCTTGAAATAGGGCCCAAAAATGTGACTAATAGAATGAAACTATACTTTCACTTAATAATCATGTAGTGTGCTATTTTTACAATATTAAGAAACATACATCAAATATGAATGCTAAAAGAGTAAATATAGCACTGAAGTCCATGATTGTTTCTATTTTACAAACAAACAAGAACAATCTGACTTAAAAGACATCAATTTATAAACAAACGTAAACAAAAATAGAAGAAGACCACTTTTTATTCAGCTAAGATAGAGTTAATATCTCGAAGAATTACTATCTACAATATTTTGTCATTGAACCTATAGATTGAACAGGCTTGGAAATTGGAATCCGTTGACTTGATTTTATTAATCAGTGGAGATATGGAGCAGACATTAACCTGATTGAGACTTGATTCGGCGAATGGCGAGAACGCCGGCAGGCTTTGGGCGTCAGTTGTCAGGACTCGGGACGTTGCCGCTTATGCGTAGCTGAAATCAGGCGCCCCCGCACGGTGTTGTTCCGATGGGATTTGGGGATCATCTCATTGAGACCTGACGCCGGAGAACCATGAGAAAGCTCGATGTGGTGTGATCTATAACTGACTCCGTGGCAAGCCTCCACCCACCTGCCATAATGAATGGCATCGGCCATGGCCCGAAACACATGTGGTATGTTGCTCGTGGGTCCGGTTAGATATGCAATTTACACCTTACAACCATGTTCCTTTTTATGCCAATGGCTAATGTTAAACGCTTAATAACATTAGAACTCCTACCCCAAAAAATGGTGATATAGTTTTCTTTTATGTGTAACCCATATTGTATCATATGTATGACCAAACTAGTTTCCACGTGTTAGAACATATATTTAGGAATGTGATATTCAGGCATGGCCATTTACAGACCATCGTGCATGGAAGAGGGCATGTATGAACATAGTTTACATAAATAAAGCATGAATTCCAACTTCTTATCTTTCGACGATGGCAGGTGATAACCTTTACGACCTTGGGTTCACCAAGAACACCCACACCTGTGAGATCATCAAAATGTTTCCCGACATTAGCAGATTGTAGGCCATTATAGTTTGGGAAGTAAAATTGGTGTTTCTGAATTGGTAGGATCTCATTTGAGGAGGGTGAGCACATGTTTGTTATTACATACTTGCGTCCTTGCAAAATTAAATCTATAACCAGGAAGACTTCACCTCGCACTAAATGTAAGACTTGTATGGTCACGGTTAGGCAACTTTCATGCTAATCGATATGCATCAAGCCCCGGATACACTCTTATCCCAAACATCCACACTCTATGCTCTCTCTAACGTCACACTCTTTGATATTCAGGTAAGAAGGACCTCAAGATTGCCTCCTTGTGTCCATTGCTTGCACTTAAGAGTTAGTCGGTGAGGGCCCATGCATGTTGATTTTGCGTCATCATTCATCCATGGTCAGCGGAAATCTGGTCGCGCTCCTCCTCACCCTCTATTGTCCATGACACTTGAATGCCTATTTACATGCCACAACCACAACCCAAGTTGTTCCATGTGCTCACCTGTAGGATCCTAGTATGTCCTTTTGGCGATAGAGTATACTAAATGTGTCGTGGAGTTGTCTCATGGGTAGGACATCAAAGGAGTTGTTGATGTTCAGAAACTCCATGTTCTGTGTTGTCATCATGCCATGTTGTTCAAACCTTACTACACCATGCTGATTTTTTCACGATAGAAATCGAGTAGGAAATAAGTCTTAAGGATGTTGGTGTTATCTTGTATTGTAGCATATCCCGCACTTTAAAGTTTTAGTTAGGATAGTCATTTCTGTTAGGTATTTTCAGTTTGATATGGTTGAGGATGCAGCCCTCTGCGTAACCTCCATAGTTGAAGGATCGTATTACGAACTCTTCGGTCGTGGGATGGAATGACCAAGTAAGAAGTAATGGCCACAATCATCACAAGGACTGAAAGTAAGTGAAAAATAGAAAAGAAATCAGTTCGAACACTACACCAGAACACTTGTGTATCTCTACTTTTCATTCTTCGATTTCATCGAAAATCATGAGAGAGAGAGATCGCAACAGCACTTGGTATCAGAGCCGTGTAGAAGACGGGAAAGAACAAGTATGTCAAGGTGGAGGGAAGTGGGTCCAAGCTTCGTATGCGCGAGATGCGATGTCCTTTCCAGTGAGGCCGCAACCCTTCATGTCGCGGTAATAGGGAATTGGTGTTCTGGGAGTAGATCGTCCGCAAGAGCTCTAGCACCACAAACTACCCTTCTCACTCGCTCCAACTATTCAGAGTGGGCGATGATGGTGATCAATGCACAATTGCAGGCACAGTGCCTATGGGACGTCATCGAGTATGGAACCGCCGATGAGAAGAACGACCGAGCAATGGTGGGCGCGCTGCTCTGAGTCGTCGGAGCTTGTGTACACTCTAGCGGTCAAGTACTACGCCAAGATTGTGTCGGAGATCGATCAGGACCATGTGTCTTGGTTTTGAGCACATACATGAGGCCAAGGAAAACACGCGCCATCATGAATTGTAGGAGCTCTCGTTCGAGGCAAGTGATTCGATTGAGGATTTTTTTTTTCAATTCATATGACAACCATAATCAATGACCTCGAGATACTTGGGACCGCTAGGATGAGTACAATACCATTCTCAGGCATCTTCGCATTGTGTCATAGAAGTAACGGCCAATGGTCCTAGCCATTGAGTAGATGATGACTCTGAAGTGCAGTAGATCAATTGTAGTACCTTTCAATAAGAAAAGGTTGTCGAAATCATGATAAGCTAAATCTATTGGTTAGAAAGTTTGACAAGAAAAAAAATAAAATATGGAGTGGTTTTGTGTTTTGGGTGTGTAGTTTGAAGTAATATAAATTGTTGAAAGTAAATTGTAGTAAATAGATGCTTTTAATAAGAGAAAGTCCAATGCTCTGTACAGCAAGAAGACAAGATACAATGTGTGTTCTTATACATGAAAATTGTTCCTGAGGGTGGCATGGATTTACTTAGCATACAAATTTCTAGACAATATGGTGAGTATCTTGTGGACGGAGCCTAGTTTAGGTGCAACCATAGTTATGAGAAAGTACACACCTTATGATGGGTCCTATAGCCATATTCATGAGAAAATATGAATAATTAAGACATAAATATCCCACCATAGCAGTAAGTTTATGGGTCCCCAATATAAATCCCTCCAATGAAACTCAAACTATTGGAAAACAGTTTCTGTCATTCCATCCATTCCAACCCTCTTCATTATATTAAAGTGCAGCCCTATGGCCCCATATAGGTGAGGTGATATGCAGTCGATATTCGCACACCACCATCATAGAATAACATAAAAGATATAAACTTGACCAAATACTTGATACGTTGGAGACGTATCTATAATATTTGATGCTCCATGCTTGTTTAGTATCTACTTTGTTTTGCTTTGTCTACACTTTGAGGTGCTTTTTACATGTTTTCTGGTAGTAACCTATTAACAAGTTGCCACAGTGCCAGTTGCATGTTTTCTGTTGTTTTTGGTTCCAGAAAAGCTAGTAAGGAAATATTCTCGGAATTGGACGGGACAAATGTCAAAGTCAATAACTTTCAGTGGGGAACAAGAAGTCCAGAGGGGAGACGGAGACGCATGCCAGGGCAGCCAGACCCCCTAGGCGCGGGTGGGCCCTGCCCCGCGCCTAGGAAGGGTGTGGGGCCCTTGGCCACCGCCTCGGCCTCCCCCTTCGCCTATAAGAAGCCCCCGATGCCGAAACCCTAAGCACCCGATCAAATCTCCACGAAACCGTCTATAGCCGCCGCCACCATCGTCCCTAGATCAGGGGGATCTGAAGTTGTTCCCGGCACCCTGCCAGAGGGGAGATCATCCCGGAGGCCTTCTCTCCGGTATGATGCGTGAGTAGTTTTATCTTGGACTATGGGTCCATGTAGTAGATAGATGGTTGTATCTCCTCCTTGTGATTTCATGTATAGATCTTATGAGCTCCGTTCATGATCAAGATCTAATCTATTTGTAATCATGCATGTTGTGTTTACGGGGATCCGATGGATATTGAGATTATTATGTTGGTTTGATTAATGGTTTTGTCTTTATGATTCTATCATGTCTGTGTTGTTTATGATCTTGCATGCTCTCTATTGTTAGTATCTATCTTGGCCAAGTAGTTGCTAGTGACTCCAAGAGGGGGTATTTATGCTCGATAGTGGGTTCATGCCTCTAGTTTCCAAGGGAAGTGACAGAAATCTCTTCGGTTGTAGATGTGTTGTTGTCACTAGGGAGAAAACAACGGTCTCTTGTTCATGGAACATGTGGACTGTTTACCTTACACACTTTGCTTAAAGCAGTTGTCTATTGCTTGCAACTTAATACTGGAAGGGGTTCGGATGATAACCTGAAGGTGGACTTCTACTCATAGATGCAGTTGGATGGCGGTCTATGTATCTTGTTGTATTGCCCAATCGAATCTCATAGGATGTTTCTGACTAGTAATTGCATTGTAATGCCTTGCTCAATTCCTGTCAATTGCCCTGCTGTAATTTGTTTACCATTCATGCCATGTTCTTTATCTAAGGAGAGCACCTCTAATGAACTATGGACCCCGGTCCAGTGTTTACCATTGATACATCTTCCACTGTTACTTGTTTACTTGCTTCAAACCATTACATTCCACACCATACGTTTAATCCTTTGTTACAGCAAACTGGTGAGCTTGAAAACCTCACTGATTCGTTGGGGCAAAGTCTTGAGTTTGTGTTGTGCAGTTCTCCGTGTTGCTAGCAACACCTGTGTGACGTTGCCTTCCTCCTACTGGTTCGATAACCTCGGTTTCTTACTGAGGGAAAACTTGCTGATGTGCTACTTCACACCTTGCTCTTGGGGTTCCCAACAAGATCCACGTCAACCGTGCTAGCCATCATCAAGCTTTTCTAGCGCAGTTGCCGGGGACATATATAGAACAGCTTCAACCTTTTCCACCCTGTCAAGCACCAGGTGCATGCAACAATCTTTTCTAGCGTCGTTGCCGGGGAGGCTAAGGACTTATTCACAAGGGGAGTCCTCCACTTCCTTTCTCTTTACTTTGTTTTTAGTTTGCTCTATTTATTTTGCTTGGTTTTGTTTGCCTCTTTTCAAAAAACCCAAAAAAATAGTCTAGTTTGGTTTTCTTTCTTTATTCAAAAACACAAAAAATTAGTTCCTACTCTGCTTGTTGGTCTGTTATTGACTTGCTTGGTCATGCTTTCTATCAATGGAGGGTTTCTTTGAAACTAGTTCTTATTGGCAAGGTGAGTTCACAGAAGAACAAAAGTATTATTATAAGGAACACCGTTTGTCACAAAAAGGGAAACACTTATGGGAACAAACTGATAAGTTGAATACTATTGCTAGAGACGTGTGCTCTAATTATAATGTTATTTATTGCTTTGATAAGTCTTGTTGATGTAGGAGGTATAAACACCTGCCTTTTCAATGTGAGTATAATGATAATGTTACCATATCTTCTTATGTTAAAGGAATTATGACTTTTATGATGTGGAATAAATTGAAGAATTTATTGCTTTCAAGGGTGCATTTGAACTTTCCAGTTTGCTTGAAAATACTGATGATGCACCTTATGAATGCGAGTTTTATGAGATACTTAAATTCTTATTTGATAATTACAAGGAAAAAATAGCTATATTCTTGAATATGTTAGATGCTTTCCACAGATGGAAGAGACTAATGCCTTGCAGGAGCCTATGGAAGAAGAAATTGCTGAAATTGAAAGCTCATTAGATGAAAAAGAGGAGGAGAGTGATGAACAAAAGGAGGAACAATGGTGCCTACCATCTAATGAGAGTAACTCTTTATCCCTTAGATTATTTGATTGTCCCCCATGCTTACCAAAGGAAAATGAATGTTATGTTCCTGTGGATTCCTTTGAAATATCTACTTTGGGTAAAACCTGTGAAGGTTTTAATCCCACTATTTTTCATCTTGATAGAAATTATGTGTTTGTAGATCATGAAAATCATGCTTTATGTGATAGCTACATTGTTGAGTTTATTCATGAGGCTACTGAAAATTATTATGAGAGAGGGAAACATGGTTTTATGCATCTCAATAATATTAAGTTTCCTCTCTTTATGTTGAAAGTTTTAAAGTTGCACTTGTTTTGCTTTCCTATACTTGTTGATTTGTGCTTACATGCCTTGTTTTATTGCAAGATTCCTATGCATAGGAAGAGGGTTAGATTTAAATGTGTTTTGCTTGCTTCTTGATGCTCTCTTTTACCTCAATTCATATTTCTTACAAGAGCATCTTCTCAAACTATCAAGCCTAACTTAAAGGCGTTAAAGAAAAGTACTTATTGGGAGATAACCCAAGAGTTTCCTTGAGTCTTGGAAGTTATTACTTAAGTAATGACCTCTCCTTATCCTTTTTATTTGCTTTTTGTGCCTAGAATGACCTCTAATAAGAGAGAAGTAAGATTTGGGGAGTTGTTGTCCTGAAACAGATTTTTGTCCTCCACCAAAAACATTCGTGAGGAGTCTCTGTAACTCGGAATGAGCTAAAAATTTACGAACAAATCCCCCAGTATGTTAGCTAACTTTTGTTAGTTCACCACTTTTTGATTTGAGAACATAAGATGTTCGAAAAAATCGGTTTCTACCTGCTGGTATGTTTTGACAGATTTCTGCCATTATTTGCATTTGCTTCTTATTGATTCCTTTTTGAGTTCTCTTTTGGGGAATTGAGATTTTTGAAGGAGTTACTACAGTAGATTGTGTTTATTGTGAAAAGCCTTGCTTTTCGAAAGCTTTGCCATAGGTCGAATATCTTTTGAATAAAATAATGTTGCTAATGAAGATTGTGTGAAGATTTGTACGAAGGAAAAATTTCAGGTGTAGAGAGAGAATGATGCAATGAGATGAAGAATGTACAAAAGTTCAAGCTTGGGGATGTCACCATGGTGTCACCCCAAGAAATATCCAAGAGGTACAAGCGTCAACGCTTGTGGATGTCCAAGGCATCCCCTTCTTCATCAATAAAAAGATCAGGTCTGTCTAGACACTTCGTTTTTCTTGTTTCATGCACAGTTGTGTTGTTCTTGGAGTGTCTTAGTTTTTGTTTGCTTTGCTTAGGTTGTTTAGTTTTCTTGAATAAAGTAGTTTGGACCTCCGTTCTTGCTGTGTTGTTTTGCAAATAAGTTGCTTGGTGTTGGAAAGGAGTAGTAAGTTCTTGATATTTAGTGCAAGAGGAGCTTGCATTGACTGTGACTCAGACTTTATCATGACATGCTAGGTATTGTTTTAACCTTATGCTTAGTGATTATTGTTGTAGCATGTCTTGTGCCAAACAATTGGGATTTCTTAGTGTGCCTTGAAGAAATTATGCGTTGTTTTCGCATGCAAAAGCACAGTATTGTGGTATTCTCCTTTGATGCTTTGTTTGGGTTGACTTGGCACATGCTCACACCATGTTATGACTCTCACAAGTCACCATTAGCCTCTATGATCATTTAGTACTTGGCTTGTAGTACCACTCTATACTTTGATTAGTAATGCTTTGTTGCTCTGCATGATTATGGCCACTATGCTCTCTTAGTTGGTTGCTCCCAGTCTTTTGCTAGCCTACACTTGTATGAGTAAGCTCTACTCATGCTTCCAACTCCCAAGAAACCAGGTTATTCCAAAGTTTCCACTATAAACTCCTATGCATGGTGTGTTACACCATTCCAAGTATATTCTTGTTTTCAACTATCTTCCAATCAAAAACTATTTTTTATGTGAAAACTTAGTGATAAAGCCCTCACGAACTTGACGGCACACTTTATACTTTGCCCCTAATAAACTTGAACCATTGTGACGTCTATGTTGTATATGCTTGCACTTATACGTTGCAATTAGCAGAACCGTGTTGTCACGGGGAACGTTTTGAACATTGCACTTGTACTTTGTACTCAGTTGATATCATGCTCTTTTGTCTATGGATGTCACCGGTGTGAAATAAAGAGGGAACTTGTAAGTCCATGGAGTTTGTATTCTGTGTTGGAGAAACGCCTGGGCCGCTAGCCTAAGCCATGCCTAATCATGGTGGAAACTTGTAGAATCACCATAGTGAGCTATCTATGAAGCATCCTCAGTAAAAAGCTATGCATATAGTAAATAAAAAGATCACTGAGATGCTCATTTTCTGCTTGCCTTGTCATTTTGGTTTTGGGATAGCTCCTGTACCATGTACAGGGGGTACCACGTTGGCGGTTCTCTATGATATGCAAATACTTACAATGACAAGAACTTACCTGTGACTGAAGTTGTGTAGCATGAGGTGTGGCCCTCGTATTCAAGGGACTTGAGATTGCCAACTTATACTTTGTCAAGCATATACTCCATAGTTGGTTCACTTTAACCTTAATCACTTCAAGATGCTTATGATAGGGGCAATGAGGGTTGAAATCTAACAAGTACCATAATTTTTGGAAGCCCTTTTTGAAACTTGAAATCCCTGCTTCCTTTATAAAAAGGCCTTTCATCCACCACTATTGAGTCTCCACCTTCTACCTTTAGGCACGATTAAGACATCATAGATGTCATTCTTAGTTCTATGTGCAGTGTCCCAAAGCTTATTGATTGATGCATATTCTGATATTACTTGTTCTTGTGCTATTTGTTTCTAGTTACCCTTGTGAACTTTGAAGGTGTCCTATGCATCTATATTGCTACTCTATGAGGGACAAGTTGATTGCCACTATGCTATGTTTTCTGTATGTGAAACAAACAAACGTTTTTCAATGCATGTTATTCATGATCTTTGTTTGTAGTCTTTCATGTTGCATGCATAGTTACTATGTCCTATTGTTAGAACTCCATCTTCCATGCACATGTTTAGAGTTTTTTGATCCCAACTTTCAATGCTTGCAAATGGTAAGATCTTTATTGTGAGGGTGCATGTCACCTCAAAAATTATTCTTTTATCACTTACCTACTCGAGGACGAGCAGGAGTTAAGCTTGGGGATGCTTGATATGTCGGAAACGTATCTATAATTTTTGATGCTCCATGCTTGTTTAGTATCTACTTTGCTTTGCTTTGTCTATACTTTGAGGTGCTTTTTACATGTTTTCTAGTACTAACCTATTAACAAGTTGCCATAGTGCCAGTTGCCTGTTTTCTATTGTTTTTGGTTCCAGAAAAGGTAGTAAGGAAATATTCTCAGGATTGGACGGGACAAACGTCAAAGTCAATAACTTTCCGTGGGGAACAAGAAGTCCAGAGGGGAGACGGAGAGGCGTGCTAGGGCAGCCAGACCCCCTAGGCGCGGGTGGGCCCTGCCCCACGCCTAGGCAGGGTGTGGGGCCCTTGGCCACCGCCTCGGCCTCCCCTTTCTCCTATAAGAAGCCCCTGATGCAGAAACCCTAAGAACCCGATCAAATCTCCACGAAACCATCTGTAGCCGCCGCCACCATCGTCCCTAGATTGGGGGGGCTGATCTAAAGTTCTTCCCGGCACCCTGCCGGAGGGGAGATCATCTCGGAGGCCTTCTCACCGGTATGATGCGTGAGTAGTGATGCGTGCACCCAGTGTTGAAGTGGGACACTTCATTGGAACCCCAAGAGCAACGTGTGATTGGCACAACAGCAAGTTTCCCTCAGTAGAGACCGAGGTTATCGAACCAGAAGGAGGAAGGAAACGTCTCAAAGGTGTTGCAAGCAACGTGGAGACATGCACAACATAAACTCAAGACTTTGTCCCAACGAATCAGTGAGGTTGTCAAGCTCACCGGTTTTCCGTAACAAAGGATTAAACGTATGGTATGGAAGGTAATGGTTTGCAGCAAGTAAACAAGTAACAGTGGAAGATATATCAATGGTAAAGATTGGACCGGGGTCCATAGTTCACTAGAGGTGCTCTCCTTAGATAAACAACATGGCATGAAGGATAAACAAATTACAGCAGGGCAATTGATAGGAACTGAGCAAGGCATAACAATGCCATTACTAGTCAGAAATATCCTATGAGATTCGATTGGGCAATACAACAAGATACATAGACGGCCATCCAACTACATCTATGACTAGAAGTCCACCTTCAGGTTATCATCCGAACCCCCTCCAGTATTAAGTTGCAAGAAACAAACTACTGCTTTAAGAAAAGTGTGTAAGGTAAACAGTCCACATGTTCCATGAATAAGAGACCGTTGTTTTCTCCCTAGTAGCAACATCACATCTACAACCGAAGAGATTATTGTCACTTCCCTTGGAAACTAGAGGCATGAACCCACTATTGAGCATAAATACCCCCTCTTAGAGTCACTAGCAACTACTTGGCCAAGATAGCTACTAACAACGGAGAGCATGCAAGATCACAAACAACACAGACATGATAGAATCATAAAGACAAAACCATTAATCAAACCAATATAATACCGGAGAGAAGGCCTCCGGGATGATCTCCCCTCCGGCAGGGTGCTGGGAAGAACTTCAGACCCCCCGATCTAGGGACGATGGTGGCGGTGGCTACAGACGGTTTCATGGATATTTGATCAGGTGCTTAGGGTTTCTGCATCGGGGGCTTCTTATAGGCGAAGGGGGAGGCTGATGCGCCGACCAGGGTCCCCACACCCCTCCCAGGCATGGGGCAGGGCCCAACTGCACCTAGGTTGGGCCTGCCGGCCTCTCCGGTTCCCCTCTAGACTTCTTGTTCCCCACGGAAATTAATTTACTTTGACGTTTATCCCGTCCAATTCCGAGAATATTTCGTTACTAACTTTTCTGAAACCAAAAATAGCAGAAAACAGGCAACTGGCACTGTTGCAACTTGTTAGTAGGTTAGTACCAGAAAACATGTAAAAAGCACCTCAAAGTGTAGACAAAGCAAAGCAAAGTAGACACTAAACAAGCATGGAGCATCAAAAATTATAGATACGTTTCTAACGTATCAGCATCCCCAAGCTTAACTCCTGCTCGTCCTCGAGTAGGTAAGTGATAAAAGAATAATTTTTGAAGTGACATGCACCCTCACAGTAAAGGTCCAACCATTTTCAAGCATTGAAAGCTGAGATCAAAGAACTCTAAACATGTGCATGCAAGATGGAGTTCTAACAATAGGACATAGTAACTATGCATGCAACATGAAAGGCTACAAACAAAGATCATGAATAACATGCATCGAAAAACGTTTGTTTGTTTCACATACAGAAAACATAGCATAGTGGCAATCAGCTTATCCCTCATAGAGTAGCAATATAGATGCATAAGACACCTTCAAAGTTCACAAGTGTGACTAGAAACAAATAGCACAAGAACAAGTAATATCACAATATGCATCAATCAGTAAGCTTTGCGACACTGCGCACAGAATGACAACTATGCTCTCTTAATGGTGCCTAAAGGTAGAAGGTGGAGACTCAATGCTGGTGGAAGAAAGGCCCTTTTTTGTAAAGGAAGCAGGGATTACAAGTTTCAAAAAGAGCTTCCAAAAATTATGGTACTTGTTAGCTTTCAGCCCTCATTGCCCCTATCATAAGCATCTTGAAGTGATTAAGGTTAAAGAGAACCAACTATGGAGTATATGCTTGACAAAGTATAAGTTGGCAATCTCAAGTCCCTTGAATGCGAGGGCCACACCTCATGCATACTCAACTTTGGGCCCAGGTAAGTTCTTGTCATTGTAAGTATTTGCATATCATTGAGAACCGCCAATGGGGTACCCCTTGCACATGGTACAGGAGCTTTCCCATAACCAAAATGACAAGAAAAGCAGAAAATGAGAATCTCAGCAATCTTTTTATTTACTATATGCATAGCTTTTTTTTGAGGATGCTTCATAGATAACTCATTATGGTGATGCTGCAAGTTTCCACCATGATTAGGCATGGCTTAGGCTAGCGGCCCAGGCATTTCTCTAACACAGGATACAAACTCCATGGACTTACAAGTTCCCTCTTTATTTCACACCGGTGACATCCATAGACAAAAGAGCATGATATCAACTGAGTACAATGTACAAGTGCAATATTGAAAACGTTCCCCGTGACAGCACGGTTCTGCTAATTCCAACTTATATGTGCAAGCATATACAACAAAGTTGTCACAATGGTTCAATTTTATTAAGGGCAAAGAATATAAAGTGTGCCATCAAGTTCGTAAGGGCTTTAATCACTAAGTTTTCACATAACAAAATAGTTTTTAATTGGAAGATAGTTGAAAACAAGAATATACTTGGAATGGTGTAACACACAATGCATTGGAGTTTATAGTGGACACTTTAGAAAAACTTGGTTTCTTGGGAGTTGGAAGCATGAGTAGAACTTACTCATATAAGTGGAGGCTAGCGAAAAGACTGGGAGCAACCAACTAAGAGAGCGTAATGGCCTTAATCACGCAGAGCAACAAAGCATACTAATAAAAGCAAAGACTGGTACTACAAGTCAAGAACTAAATGATCATAGAGGCTAATGGTGACTTGTGAGAGTCATAACATGGTGTGAGCATGTGCCAAGTCTACCCAAGAAAAGCATCAAAGGAGGATACCATAATACTATGCTTTTGCATGCTAAAACAACGCATAATTTCTCCAAGGCACACTAAGCAATCCCAATTGCTTGGAACAATACATGCTACAGCAATAATCACTAAGCCTAAGGTCAAAACAACACCTAGCATGTCATGTTAAAGTCTAAGTCACAGTCAATGCAAGGTCCTCTTGCACTTCAAGCAAGAACTTACTACTCCTTTCCAACACCAAGCAACTTATTTGCAAAACAACACAGCGAGAACGGGGGTCCAAACTTCTTTGTTCAAGCAAACAAAACAACATAAGCAAAGTAAACGAAAACTAAGAGGCTCCAAGAACAACACAACTGTGCATGAAACAATAAAAACGAAGTGTCTACATAAACCTGAGCTTTTTATTGATGAAGAAGGGATGCCTTGGGCATCCCCAAGCTTTGACTCTTGTACCGGATATTTATAGGGGTGACACAATGGTGTCATCCCCAAGATTGAGCTTTTATCCATTCTTCATCTCATTGCATCATTCTCTCTCTACACCTGAAATTTTTCCTTCATACAAAACTTCACACAATCTTCATTAGCAACATTAGTTTATTCAAAAGATATTAGACCTCTAGCAAAGCTTTGGAACAGCAAGTCTTTTCACTAAAATACAAGCTACTGTAGTAACTCCTTCAAAAATCTCAATTCACCTAAAGAGAACTCAAAAAGGAATCAATAAGAAGCAAATGCAAATAATGGCAGAAATCTGTCAAAACAGACCCGCAGGTAGAAACCAATTTTTTCGAACATCTTCTGTTGCTCAAATCAAAAAGTGTTGAACTAACGAAAGTTCTCTAACATACTGAGGGATTTATTCATAAATGTTTAGCTCAATCCGAGTTACAGAGACTCCTCACGAATTTTGTTGGTGGAGGACAGAAATCTGTTTTGGGACAGCAACTCCCCAAATCTTACTTCCCTCTCATTAGAGGTCATTCTTGGCACAAAAATCAAACAAAAAGGATAAGGAGGGGTCATTACTGAAGTAATAATTTCCAAGACTTAAGGAAACTCTTGGGTTAACTCCCAACAAGTACTTTTCTTTAATGCCTTTAAGTTAGGCACAAGAAGCAAGAAGAATCAAGTATTTTCAAATGAAGAAGCATTAACATCAAATCTTGCTTTCAAGGGAGGAGCAAGAAGCAACCTCTCTCTTGTCATAGGGAATTGTTCAATACCTTGCTTGAATGAAAAATGATATTTAATGGTGCCTTCTTTCATACCAATGATAGCACCAACTATTCTAAGAAAAGGTCTTCCCAAAGTAATAGGGCAGGAAGCATTGTATTCAACATCCAAAACATAGAAATCAACAGGGACATAATCATTGTTAATCATAATGAGAACATCATTAATACTCCTCATGAGTTTCTTCTTAGCATTATCATTGAGTGGGACATCTAAATAACAACCTTTCAATGGTGGCAAATCAAGCATTTTATAAATCTTCCTAGGCATAATAGAGACACTAGAACCAAGATCACATGAAGCTTTGATATCAAAGTCATTCACTTGCATATTAATAATGGGTTCCCAACTATCTTCTACTTTCCTAGGAATAGATGCTTTGTGTTTTAGCTTCTTTTCCTTAATTTTCACAAGAGCATCTGTAATACGTTTAGTGAAAGCAACATGCATATCACTAGCATCAGAACTTTTAGCAAGCTTTTGCAAGAACATAATCACTTCAGAAACATTGCAACCATCAATATCCAAGTCAAACTTAGCATCACTAGTAGTAGCCTCAATAGGCTTAGACATAGTAGGAGGAGGAGGAATGGGGACTACTTGTGGTTTAGTGGTGATGGTGCACACACTATTGTTTCTATCAATTTCAGCTTCTCATTCCCACTTAGCATGGAATTGAGCTAGCAGCCTAACATTTTCATCAATAGTAACTTGTATGGCATGAGCAGTAGCAAATGTGTTCTCCATAGTTTCAGGTTTAGCAGCCATTTTATTAATCAAGGAAGACTGAGCTTCAGACAAAGAGGATATATGTTTCTCAACAGTTAAAAGATTTTCCTCTATAGTATTATTGAAAGTGGTTTGTTTACTAATAAAGTCCTTGAGCATGACTTCAAGTTCAGAGGGGGCACTTCTAGCATTATGGTAAGTGCTTCCATAGGAATTGCCATTATTAGGAGGATAAGGCCTATAATTGTTGTTGTTACCAAAATTATTCCTATAGGCATTGTTGTTGACATTGTTGTTTCTAATGAAGTTCACATCAACTTGCTCTTCTTGAGCAACCAAAGAGGATAAGGGAACACTATTAGGATCTAAAGGAGCTTTCCCATTAACAAGCATAGCCATAATAACATCAATTTTTCACTCAAAGAGGAAGTTTCGTCAACAAAATTTACCTTCTTACCATGTGGAGCTCTCTCAACATGCCATTCAGAGTAGTTAACCATCATATTATCAAGGAGCCTTGTTGCAGCACCCAAAGTGAGGCCCATAAATGTACCTCCAGCAGCTAAATCCAACAGATTTCTTGAGGAGAAGTTCAAATCTGCATAAAAAGTCTGGATAATCATCCAAGAAGTGATTCCATGAGTAGGGCAATTTTTAGCCAAAGATTTCATTCTTTCCCAAGCTAGAGCAACATGTTCACTATCAAGTTGTTTAAATTTCATAATGTCACTTCTCATAGATATAATCTTAGCAGGAGGATAGTACTTTCCAATAAAAGCATCTTTGGACTTAGTCCAAGAATCGATACTATTTTTAGGCAAAGAAAGCAACCATTCTTTAGCTTTTACCATCAAGGAGAAAGGAAAAAACTTAAGCTTAAGAATATCTACATCTTCATCCTTATGCTTTTGCATCTTACAAAGTTCAACAAAGTTATTGAGATGGGCAGCAGGATCATCAGAACCAGCACTAGAAAATTGCTCTCTCATCACAAGTTTCAACAAAGCAGGCTTAATTTCATAAAAGGTAGCATCAGGAGCAGGTGGAGCAATATGAGTGCTTAGGAAATCATTGTTGTTGGTGCTATTGAAGTGACACAACTTGGTGTTCTCAGTAGAGTTCATTTTGGCAAAGGTCGGCAAGCCAAAAAACAGCAGCAGCAGCTAGAGCAGGAACTAATTTTTTGTGTTTTTGGAAAGAGGCAAACAAAACCAAGCAAAAGAAACAAAGCAAACTAAAAACAAAGTAAAGATAAAGGAAGTGAAGGACTCCCCTTCTAAAGACGTCCTTAGCCTCCTCCGCAACGGTGCCAGAAATCTTGATGCGTGCACCCAGTGTTAACGTGGGACACTTCGTTGGAACCCCAAGAGCAAGGTGTTATGAGCACAGGAGCAAGTTTCCCTCGGTAGACACCGAGTTTATTGAACCTAAAGGAGGAAGGAAACGTATCAAAGGTGTTGCAAGCAACGTGGAGACCTGCAAAACAGAAACTCAAGACATAGTACCAACGAATCAGTGAGGTTGTCAAGCTCATCGGTTTGCTGTAACAAAGGATTAAACATATGGTGTGGAAGGTAATGGTTTGCGGCAAGTAAACAAGTAACAGTGGAACATGTATCAATGGTAAAGATTGGACCGGGGTCCATAGTTCACTACAGGTGCTCTCCTTAGATAAACAACATGGCATGAAGGGTAAACAAATTACAGCAGAGCAATTGACAGGAACTGAGCAAGGCATAACAATGCAATTACTAGTCAGAAATATCCTATAAGATTCGATTGGGCAATACAACAAGATACATAGACCTCCATCCAACTACATCTATGACTAGAAGTCCACCTTCAGGTTATCATCCGAACCCCGTCCAGTATTAAGTTGCAAGCAACAGACAACTGCTTTAAGCAAAGTGTGTAAGGTAAACAGTCCACATGTTCCATGAACAAGAGACTGTTGTTTTCTCCCTAGTAGCAACATCATATCTACAACCGAAGATATTATTGTCACTTACCTTGGAAACTAGAGGCATGAACCCACTATTGAGCATAAATACCCCCTCTTGGAGTCACTAGCAACTACTTGGCCAAGATAACTACTAACAACGGAGAACATGCAAGATCACAAACAACACAGACATGATAGAATCATAAATAAAAAGCATTAATCAAACCAACATAATAATCTCAATATCCATCGGATACCCGCAAACACAACATGCATGATTACAAATAGATTAGATCTTGATCATGAACGGAGCTCACAAGATCTATACATGATAGCACAAAGGAGGAGATACAACCATCTAGTTACTACATGGACCCATAGTCCAAGGTGTAACTAATCACGCATCATACCAGAGAGAAGGCCTCCGGGATGATCTCCCCTCCGGCAGAGTGCTGCGAAGAACTTCAGATCCCCCCTGATCTAGGGACGATGGTGGCAACGGCTACAGACGGTTTCGTGGAGATTTGATCGGGTGCTTAGGGTTTCTGCATCGGGGGCTTCTTATAGGCGAAGGGGGAGGCCGAGGCGGCGGCCAGGGGGGCACACCCCTCCCAGGCGCGTGGCAGGACCCACCCACGCCTAGGGTGGGTTTGGACGCCCTGGACGGCCTCTCCGGCTCCCCTCTGGACTTCTTGTTCCTCACGGAAAGTAATTGACTTTGACGTTTGTCCCGTCCAATTACGAGAATATTTCTTTACTAACTTTTCTAGAACCAAAAACAACAGAAAACATGCATCTGGCACTGTTGCAACTTGCTAGTAGGTTAGTACCAGAAAACATGTAAAAAGCACCTCAAAGTGTAGACAAAGCAAAGCAAAGTAGATATTAAACAAGCATGGAGCATCAAAAATTATAGATACGTTTCCAACGTATCAAGTAGTTCCATCTTGGACTATGAGTCCATGTAGTAGCTAGATGGTTGTATCTCCTCCTTGTGCTTTCATGTATAGATCTTGTGAGCTCCGTTCATGATCAAGATCAAATCTATTTGTAATCATGCATGTTGTGTTTATGGGGATCCGATGGATATTGAGATTATTATGTTGGTTTGATTAATGGTTTTGTCTTTATGATTCTATCATGTATGTGTTTTTTGTGATCTTGCATGCTCTCCGTTGTTAGTAGCTATCTTGGACAAGTAGTTGTTAGTGACTCCAAGAGGTGGTATTTATGATCGATAGTGGGTTCATGCCTCTAGTTTCCATGGGAAGTGACAAAAATCTCTTCGGTTGTAGATGTGTTGTTGCCACTAGGGAGAAAAAAAGGTCTCTTGTTCATGGAACATGTGGATTGTTTACCTTACACACTTTGCTTAAAGCAGTTGTCTGTTTCTTGCAACTTAATACTGGAGGGGGTTCGGATGATAACCTGAAGGTGGACTTCTAGTCATAGATGCAGTTGGATGGGGGTCTATGTATCTTTTTGTATTGTCCAATCGAATCTGATAGGATCTTTCTGACTAGTAATTGTATTGTTATGCCTTGCTCAGTTCCTGTCAATTGCCCTGCTGTAATTTGTTTACCCTTCATGCCATTATGTTTATTTAAGGAGAGCACCTCTAATGAACTATGGACCCCGGTCCAGTCTTTACCATTGATACATCTTCCACTGTTACTTGTTTACTTGCTGCAAACCATTACCTTCCACACCATACGTTTAATCCTTTGTTACGGAAAACCGGTGAGCTCGACAACCTCACTGATTCGTTGGGGCAAAGTCTTGAGTTTGTCTTGTGCAGGTCTCCGCGTTGCTAGAAACACCTGTGTGACGTTTCCTTCCTCCTACTGGTTCGATAACCTCAGTTTCTTACTGAGAGAAAACTTATTGCTATGCTGCTTCACACCTTGCTCTTGGGGTTCCTAACAGGATCCACGTCAACCGTGCTAGCCATCATCAATACTCATTGCATATTATGTGAAAATCATAGCCAATTCATCATATGCCCCCAGGAACATGGGAATCTACTCACACGTATCAAACATGATATGGATCAGTGGCATATGGTTTACAACACAATCTGAAAATATAATCTCTCCACCAAATAAAGATAAGTTGCCAATAACAAACATGCAAATAACACTTAAACATTATCTAGGGTTCAACCTATCACAAACTATGAGAGGGATGAGATGGATCTTGGATATGGAGATGGTGATGGTGATGGTGCTAATGGAGATGTTGATGGAGAGGCTCCCCCTACACTAAGTAGGAGTAGTGATGACGATGGCAATGATTTCCCCCTCACTGGAGGCTCTAGCACAGTTAGGATATGCCCTCTCTCGGAGTGGGAGAATACTTTCGCCTCTGCCGCCGCCTCTGTAAATTGTGGAAAAAATATGTTATAGGTTTTTAGACGAAACTAAGATATCTATAAAAAGGGGGAGGCGAGACGATGCTCGAGGGACAAATGGGTCTAGGTGGCGCATGCACCATGGTGAGCCATGCCACCTGACCACTTGCGGCCTTCGTGGCTCCCCTCGTGTGCTTCTTTCGCTCCATGGTTCTTCTCTTGATGAAAAACTGATCAGGTTTTTTCTCCGATATATTGACATCTAGAAGGTCCCTAAAATAGTATAATAAGAATGAGGAGGTTTTCTATCTCCCAGAAATTAAATACTAGTGAAGTGGACTTTATAGGTAAGTCCAATAAATCATCTAAAAATGCATAAATAATGTTAGAACAATGCAAATAACATTTTATGATAATCATATATGTTGCTATTATGATGATGCAAAATGCAATATCTGCATATAGTGAACCTGAGGGAGCTGACTATCGAGGACCTCACCAGTTGTCTCATCAATACCGAATAGGGGTACGCGCTGGACGATGCAACTAACGACATTGGGAAACTAGTGCTACCCAAGAGGGGGTAGCAAAAGCGCTATAACTCACACGCACACATGTCGTGCATAGTGGCGGTAGCATTAGTGGCAAGCCCGTGAACCAGGCTAAACGGCATGGCACCACCAAGTCTAGTGGAAGCGGCACTGGCAATGGCCATACCGGCAAAAGCTTCAAGGGCAACTATCAGAACTATGCCAAACTAGGTAATTGGGCCAAGGAATGCCGTAAGGCCGCCCGTGAACGTGAGAAGCACGGAAAGACCACCAATCTCGTATTCGCTTAGGAGGAGGTGGAACCGCTACTGATGGCTCAGTTGTGCACACTGGTGCAGATCACCGACGCTATCAAATCCCATGAGGTGAACCTCAACGAGGAATAAGTTAAAACTTACTTATTTTGACCAAATATATAGAAGTAATTAACAACTTTTTTTTCGAAAAGGGGAAAAAACCCCGGCCTCTGCATCGGTTGATGCACACAACCTTTATTAATAGTTTATCCAAACATCCAACATTCAAACATTACAGATCATGGATCGCTTAGCGTTGATACATGGATCAACCAGCGAAATAAATGAAACGAAAGAAAACTAGTCATCCTGTAGTCGACTAAGCGGCTATCAGCACGACTGTGCGAATATGTGGTGGGCGACCGTTAGCAAATGGCTGCATCCAATGTGCCACCATATGGATAACCTCCAAAAAAATAGATTTTTTCTTTTGTTAAAGATAATGTCATTTCTGCATCTCCAAATAGACCAAACTAAGGCAGAGACACCAATGTGAACTCTATCCTTAGATGATTTGTCCACTCCTTCAACCAATTCCCAAACATATTTGTTATATTAGTTGGAGGAGGCAGATCGAAAGAAAAATTGACAATACGCCACAAAAGGCGAGCAAAAGGGCATGATATAAATAAATGTTCTATAGTTTCCAGCGACCCACAGAAGCAATAATTTGTACATCCTACCCAATGTCGTTTAACCAGATTATCCTTTGTAAGAAGTAATTAACAACTACAATATTAAAATACATTATGCTAATTTATCTCATGGTAGTGATTTTGAATGATATTATAGATGTTTATGTTTTTATCTGCATACGTAGTCGAAGTTGCAAGCATCGACTTTTGACTAAATTTATGCGAGATGTACTTTAGGACCAAAGTGCATCTCCATCGTGTATGTATGATAAGCCGGTCAACTTGATTTGAAATATAGGCCATGACGGTGTTTATGTGGGGCCAATAATTTTTGGATTAACCATCAACATAAAAAATGAAAGCAACATTTGATTAATGTTGTTAGATGTTTATGGAAATATACTAACTTCACAATTATCTTAACATCAAACAACCTATTATGAGGTCATTTACAGTGGGGCGCGTCAGCCTATCCTTACCGTTGCCATGTTGCCTTTTTTTTTGCTTAGTTGAAGGAGAAAAGTAAGAAAAACAAGGTTGTCATCACTTAGCTAAGGGACGATGTCTTATAAATAAGAGAAGACTATTTTATTCGCTGTACTATATGTCTTTTCTTAGAAAACAAATTTCTTACTAAACACAGTTAATTCTCCTTAATTGCTAGAGACGGCAATAAGATATAATGCATTATATGGTTTATATATAGTGTCTTCTATAATGATGTAGAGGGGTAATGGAAGGCATATCTTCCCTACCATTGTGCATCACCTGAAATAGTTGATTGCTATTCCCAAAAATAAATATCCTACACTAATCATACCGTGAATCTGAGAGCCGAGTTATTATTAGCAGTCCACTAAATGGCTATAGGCAAGTCATGTTCATGCATGAACATGGACAAACCATCATGCCTACATGAAGGAATGTAACATGCATGATGCATGGCCATTAAGTTCGCATTTCTAAAGCATGAATACCAACCCATCAGTTGGGTCTATATATTGAGGTAATATCCACACCACCCATGCATCAATATATTTTCTAGGCATAAGCACATGCATGAAAACTATACACGTGCCATGAGATATTAGTAGATAACTGATAGGTTACGTTTGGATTATCTATGGTCTTTTTTGCATGACTGCGAGATGAAGCAAAGGTGTATGGAATTCTATGACAGGCCAGCCGGCCTAGGATAGAAGAGTTCAAATTGCCGGTGTAATCAGCCGTGGCCACTGAGAGATTACGAGATATATTTTCTTGGGTTCCCCAATAGCATCCGCAATCGTGGAAATTTCTAGCGGTCCAAAGCAATAGGTCGCTCAAAATTCTATACCAGGATAGTTCTTTCCGTCTAAGATAAGCTGATTAATACACGCCCAACTTTGGCAGGTGTTTCTCTAAAGAAAAACTTTGGCAGCTGATTAATGTACGTGCACAATGTCTTCTAATTACATTGTGTTTTTGCATTAACTTCGGCATGCAAACCGAATCCTATTAGTTGTTGTGCCGACGGTGATAGGCAAAGGATGGTCATCGGTCACAAGGCTTAGCAGCAAGCTTAGGTTGAATGAGGATGTAAATAAGTCAGAAAAACTCCGGATGAAAAAGAAAGGACGTGAGATAATACTAAATGGCCCAAGTCTTTACCGCAAATTTATTGGGCGCCTACCGCGGCTGCAATATAGGCCGCGAGAACTGGAGCAGCGTCTTCGTTAAGCTGACAGGTGCCATTTTTTTGTACAGTGGTAAATTAAAGCCGCCCATAATTATAGAAACACATTTGAGAAGTTCCCACACGGTGTAAAGTGATGTTGGCTTTTGATAACTTTGTGTCGGTCCCAAGGAAACACCAGGGAAAATCTTACACACTCTAATAGGTGGTGTCGGCACACTACTGCCGCATGTGCTACGTTAATGGAGGAGTGTTGCACAAAGTCAGGCACGACGAAGAAGAGTGGCATAAAACCGTGATAGATGTGTCCTTGCAAATGCAGGGAATGTTAGTATGTGCAGAGGGAGGTATGTTAGTATTTGCATGGTGCCTGGCACCAGATGTGATGGGACGATGAGAGACTGGTATGACATTGGCAGGAAGAACTAACCTCGCGTGGATCCAACGACGCCGAGATAAGTGAGAGCCCCACATGATTTTTTTTTGTTAAAGTCGAAGTGTAACTGCGTTCAAAGACTTTGTTTTGGATAATATGTTCAATTATTTCATCAAATTATCCAAGTACACTAATATTTTCATATTTTTTTAGAATAGATAATGCTAAACCGTAAATCCTGCTAGTTCCTTAAAAATACAAATTCAAATAACATAAATGTTCTACGAAAAAGGTGATCTATTTCTAATTGGTGCTTTGTCTCCACCTGATCTGCAATATAAGTAGGTTTAGCATTTCAACCAGTCAAATATTGTCAGGCCCGACCAAAAATATCAAAAATATTACCAATGAGAACAATATAATCAATATACTAGATTCTCATATGTTAGATGTTATTATGAAGTTATTATTATCAGTCCACTAAATGGCTATAGGGAAGTCATGTGCATGCATGAACATGGACGAACCATCATGCTTGCATGAAGGAATGTAGCATGCATGATGCATGGCCATTAAGTTCGCATTTCTAAAGCATGAATACCAACCCATCAGCTGGGTCTATATAATTGAGGTAATATCCACACCACCCATGCATCAATTCACCATTTGGATACACATGAACATATTTTCTAGGCATAAACGCATGCATGAAAACTATACACATGCCATGAGATATTAGAAGATAACTGATAGGTTGCGTTAAGATTCTTTATGGTCTTGTTTGCACGACTGGGAGATGGAGCAAAGGTGTATGGAATTCAATGGCAGGCCAGCCGGCCTAGGATACAAGAGTTCATCTTGTCGGTGTAATCAGGCGTGGCCACTGAGAGATTACGAGATGTATTTTCTTGGGTTCCCCAGTAGCATCCACAATCCTAGAAAGTTCTAGCGGTCCAAAGCAATTGGTCACTCAAAATTCTATGCCGGGATAGTTCTTTCCGTCTACGATAAGCTGATTAATTGTAGGGGTTCGTAGCATGGAAAACAAAAATTTTCTATCGCATACAAACAAACAAGCCAAGATCTATCTACTAGATTGTAGCAACGAGTCGATGGAATAACTTACCCTCGAAGATTCCAAAATGTTTAACGAGAGCGGATTCTCGTGGGTGATGTAGTCGTACTCTTTCCGATCTCAAGATCGTGTAGACGATCCTTCTGGCGCTGCGTTCCGGCAGTGCTCCCGCAGTCGGTCACACGTTCGGTACTCGACGAAGACCTTCCTCTCCCTTGTTCCAGCAGGCAGCGGAGGTTGTAGCACTCTCCTCGCGATTCCGGCAGCACAACGGCGTGGTACCGGAAGTAGAGGGGAGATCCCGCAGGGCTTCGCCTTAAGCCGGAGCGAGTATGGTGGAGTATGAGAGAGGGCTATTAGTGGTCTAGAGATTTAGACACACCAATTAGAAGGCTCTAAACCGCAGGCTAAAGCAATTAGAAGCTCTAAACCAGAACGGCTCTAAACCGGAGATTAGAGGTAGAAACTTGTGTGTCTAGAGGAGGAGGCCTGCCCCTCCTTTTATGGGTGGAGGGGCCATGGCGCGCCAGGGAGGGAGGGAGTCCCTCCCCAACTCGGCCTAGGGCTGGCCGCCGGCTTGGAGGAGAGGAACTCCTCCTCCAAGTTGGTTTCAAACTCCTCGTGCTTGTTTTCCACAGTTTCTTGTTTTAGCCGTTTGACTTTCAAACTGGACATTTGACTTTTCTGTTTTAGGATTCAATTTAATCCTTTATTTGGGACAGCAAGAACATTTAGTACATGATGCAATCATTCCAATATGTAATGACACATTCATGTACCCCTCCCCCCTCCCCCCCGGAGTGCCGGACATTCCGGAACCTTCTAGAACATTCCCGATGAAAACACCGGAATCATTCCCGAACTCTGAAACGGGTCTTTCCTTATATGAATCTTATTCTCCGGACCATTCCGGATCACCTCATGATATCCCGGATCCCATCCGAGACTCCGAACAACATTCAGTCTCTTTCTCATAATACCATAACTACTCAAACAACGTCGAATCCTTAAGTGTGTCTCCCTACGGTTCGTGAATTATGTGGACATGATCGAGACACTTCTCTGAACAATAACCAATAGAGGAATCTGGAAATTCATATGGCTCCCACATATTTCTACGATTACTTTGCGATCGAATGAACCACTTACATACGATACCAATTTCCCTTTGTCTCACGATATGTTACTTATCCGAGGTTATGATCGTCGGTATCTCTGCATACCTAGTTCAACCTCGTTACTGATAAGTACTCTTTTCTCGTTCCCGTGATATGTGATCCCTTGTAAGCCAGTCACATGCTTGCAAGCTAATTGGATGACATTCCACCGAGAGGGCCCAGAGTATATCTATCCGTCATATGGATGGACAAATCCCACTCTCGATCCATGTGTCTCAACCAATACTTTCCGAACACTCAATGCCACCTTTATAACCACCCAGTTACGGTGTGGTGTTTGATGTCATCAAAGCATCCATCCGGTAAAGGTGATATGCATGATCTCATGGTCGAAGGAATTAGGTTACTATGTATCAGAAAGCAAATAGCAATTGAACTATTGAAATGACTTGATCTTTATGCTACGCTTATCTATAGGAGTATGTCCACCATATCATTCTCCTAACGATATGATCTTGTTGTTGATAACATCTCAATGTTCATGATAGGGAAACCACAATCATTAATCAACCAACAAGCTAGTGAAGTATAGAGGCTATACTAGGGACTTCAAATTAAGTTTACAAATCACACAAGTATCAATGTTTCCTTGTTAATACTATTATAGCATGAATTGAAACATTTATCATAAACACAAAGATATAATAATAACTACATTTATTATTGCCTCTAGGGCATATCTCCAACAGTCTCCCACTTGCACTAGAGTCATCTAATCTAGATTACATGGTAATATACCGAACACCCATGGCAGTTTGGTGTTGGTCATGTTTTGCCCTCGGGAGAGGTTTAGTCAACGGATCCGCCACATTCAGATATGTGTGTACTTTGCAAATCTTTATATCCCCATCCTGGATATGTTCACGAATAGCGTGAAAACGTAGCTTGATGTGCTTCAGCTTCTTGTGTGACCTTGGTTCTTGCGCATTGGCTATGGCGCCCATGTTATCACAGTAGATAGACATTGGGTCCAGCGCACTAGGAACCACACCCAGCTCTGTAATAAACTCTTTCATCCATATCGCTTCTTGTGAAGCCTCCGAAGCAGCCATATATTCCGATTCAGTTGAAGATCTCGCCACAACGCTTTTCTTTGCACTCCTCCAGCTAACTGCTGCACCATTCAAAATAAATACGTATCCGGATTGTGATTTAGAATCATCCGGATCGGTGTTCCAACTAGCATCGGTGTAACCATTAACAACGAGCTGTTCATCACCTCCATAAGAAAGAACCATATCCTTAGTTCTTCTCAAGTACTTAAGGATGTTTTTGACCGCTGTCCAATGATCCACTCCTGGATCACTTTGATATCTGCTAGTTAAACTAACAGCATATGCAATGTCGGGTCTAGTACATAGCATGGCATACATTAGAGATCCTATGGCTGAGGCATAGGGAGTCTTACTCATCCTTTCTCTATCTTCTGCCGATGTCGGACTTTGAGTTTTACTCAAGGTCGTATTGGGCAACATGGGCAAGAACCCTTTCTTGCTTTCTTCCATTCCAAACCTCTTTAGAACTTTTTCCAAATATGTACTCTGTGACAATGATATTTGGCGTTTCGATCTATCTCTGTAAATCTTTATGCCTAATATGTAAGCTGCTTAGCCAAGATCCTTCATTGAAAAACTATTATTCAAATATTCCTTGACACTATTAAGAAAGTCTACATCATTCCCAATCAACAATATGTCATCCACATATAGTATTAAGAATTCTACAGAGCTCCCACTCACTTTCTTGTAAATACAAGCTTCTCCATAAGTTTGTATAAAACCAAAACTTTTGATTACCTTATCAAAACGTTGATTCCAACTTCGGGATGCTTGCTTCAATCCATAGATGGACCGTTAAAGTTTGCATACCTTGTTAGCATCTTTAGGATCGACAAAACCTTTGGGTTGCATCATATACAACTCTTCATCAATGTCTCCAATGAGGAATGCTGTTTTGACATCCATCTGCCATATCTCATAATCATAATATGCAGCGATTGCTAACATAATCCTCACAGACTTTAGCTTTGCTACTGGTGAGAAAGTCTCATCGTAGTCAACTCCTTGAATTTGTCGAAACCGTTTTGCGACAAGTCGAGCTTTATAGACAGTAACATTACCATCAGCATCTGTTTTCTTCTTGAAAATCCATTTGTTCTCGACAGCCTTCCGGCCATCCGGTAAGTCCACCAAAGTCCATACTTGGTTTTCGTACATGGATCCGATCTCGGATTTCATGGCTTCTTGCCATTTATTGGAATCTGGGCTCATCATCGCTTCCTCATATGTCTCGGGATCATCGGTGTTGTCCACCAACATGACATTCATAACGGAATCATACCAATCTGGAGTGGTACGAGTTCTCGTTGACCTCCGAGGTTCTGTAGTAACTTCAACCGAAGTTTCATGATCACCATCATTAGCTTCCTCTCTTATTGGTGCAGGCACCACAAGAACTTCTTCCGGTGCTGCGCTACTCGCAATTTCGAGAGAAGGTTCGACAACCTCGTCGAGTTCTACTTTCCTTCCAGTCACTTCTTTCGAGAGAAATTCCTTCTCTAGAAGGGATCCATTCTTGGCAACGAAGATTTTGCCTTCGGATCTATGATAGAAGGTATACCCAATAGTTTCCTTCGGGTATCCTATGAAGACGCATTTATCCGCTTTGGGTTCAAGCTTGTCCGGCTGTAACTTCTTTACATAGGCTTCGCATCCCCAAACTTTAAGGAACGACAATTTAGGTTTCTTCCCAAACCATAATTCATACGGTGTCGTTTCAACGGATTTAGACGGTGCCCTATTTAAAGTGAATGCGGCTGTTTCTAATGCATAACCCCAAAATGATAGCGGTAAATCTGTAAGTGACATCATAGAACGAACCATATCTAAGAGAGTTCGATTACGACGTTCGGACACACCATTACGCTGTGGTGTTCCCGGCGGTGTCAATTGTGAAAGTATTCCGCATTTCTTCAAATGCTCGCCAAACTCGTAACTTAGATATTCACCTCCACGATCAGAACGTAGAAATTTAATCTTCTTGTTACGTTGATTCTCTACCTCACTTTGAAACTCCTTAAACTTCTCAAAAGTTTCGGACTTATGTTTCATGAAATAGATATACCCATATCTACTCAAGTCATCCGTGAAGGTAAGAACATAACGATAACCACCGCGCGATGCTACACTCATTGGACCACACACATCGGTATGTATGATTTCCAATAAGTCCGTAGCTCGCTCCATCATACCAGAAAATGGAGTCTTAGTCATTTTACCCATCAGACATGCTTCGCATCTTTCAAGTGATTCAAAATCAAGTGATTCAAGAAGTCCATCGGAATGGAGTTTCTTCATACGTTTCACTCCAATGTGACCAAGACGACAGTGCCACATATAGGTCGAATTATCGCTTGATTTCAAACGTTTAGCCTCAATGTTGTTGATATGTGTATTTCCACTATCGAGATTCAATAAGAATAGACCATCTATCAAAGGTGCATGTGCATAAAACATATTACTCATATAAATCGAACAACCATTATTCTCGTACTTAAACAAGTAACCGTCTCGCAATAAACATGATCCCGATATAATGTTCATGCTCAATGCAGGCACCAAATAACAATTATTTAAGTATAAAACTAATCCCGATGGTAGATGAAGGGGTAGCGTGCCGACCGCGATCACATCAACCTTTGATCCATTTCCCACGCGCATCGTCACCTCGTTCTTCGCTAGCTTCCGTTTATTCTGCAGCACCTGTTTCGAGTTACAAATATGAGCAACCGAACCAGTATCAAATACCCAGGCACTACTACGAGTACTAGTGAGATACACATCAATAACATGTATATCAGATATACCTTTCTTCTTGATGTTGCCGTTCTTCAAATCCACCAAGTACTTTGGGCAATTCTGCTTCCAGTGACCTTCTCCCTTGCAGTAAAAGCACTCAATATCAGGCTTAGGTCCAGCCTTGGTCTTCTTCGCCGGCGTGGTAACTTTCTTACCACCCTTCTTGAAGTGTCCCTTTTGCTTAGACTTGCCTTTCTTGAATTTGGTGGTCTTATTGACCAACAACACTTGGTGCTCTTTCTTGATCTCCACTTCTGCAGATTTTAACATGGCAAAGAGTTCTGGCAACGTCTTGTTCATGTTCTGCATGTTGTAGTTCATCACAAAGTTCTTGTAACTTGGTGGTAGTGATTGGAGGACACGATAAATCCCCAAAGCATTAGGAATCACTATACCCAAGCTTTGAAGTTTGTTTGCGTGCCCTGACATCTTAAGCACATGCTCACTGACGGAGCTGCCCTCTTCCATCTTGCAGTTAAAGAACTTTTCAGAAGCCTCATAGCTTTCAATTGCCGCATGAGTCTCAAAAATCAATTTGAGATCCTCGACAATATCATATGGGTCTGAATCCTCAAACCTTTTCTGAAGCTCCGATTCCAAACCATACAAGATAGCACACTGAACTATGGAGTACTGATTCTTCCGAGCGAGGTAAACATTCTTTACTTCATCGGGAGAATCATCTGCAGGTGGGTCACCCAGCGGTGCATCCAGCACATAGGTCAAATTACCAGCTGTGAGGACAATCCTCAAATTGCGGAACCAATCCGCGAAGTTGCTTCCATTGTTTTTCAACTTTTCTTTCTCTAGGAACGCATTAAAATTGATGGTAGGGGCTGCCATTGATCTACAACATATTTGCAATAGTTTAGACTAAGTTTATGACAAATTGAGTTCAAATTAATTAATAAAGTTAATCTAGGTGAACTCCCACTCAAAACAATATCCCTCACATTGTTTTAGTGATCACACGAACCAAATCCACCACATCAACACCGATCATCACGAGAGTTGATATAGTTTCAATGGCGATCAATCGTCATGTTCATCATATCTACTATGTGATTCATGCTTTACCTTTCGGTGATCCGTGTTCCGAGACCATGTCTGTACATGCTAGGCTCGTCAAGATCAAACCTTAGTTTCCGCATGAGCAAATCTGGCTTGCTCACGTTGTATACACTTGCGGAATCTAACACACTGATCATCACGTGGTGCTTCGAAACAACAAGCTTTAGCAACGGTGCTAACTAAGGGTGAACACTTTATGACTTGAAATTCATGTGCATGAGGGATCATCTTATAATGCTACCGTCGTCTACTAAGCAATACAAGATGCATAAAGGATTAACATCACATGCAATTCAATATATATGTGATATGATATGGCCTTTCTTCTTTGTGCTTCCGATCTCCATCTTCAAGCACGAACATGATCTCCATCATCACCGGCATTGCATCAAGGTCAATGACGCCTCTCCATGGTTGTCGTCCACCGACTTCAACTATTACAACTACTTTGAATAGACACGCGGGTCTTAACATAAATTAAAGACAACCATATGGCTCCTGCCGGTTGCCGACTTACAATAAGGAACATTGCATACATCAAATATAATCACAATCATGGCCATATCACATCACTGCACACCCCTGCAAAACAAAGTTAGACGCCTCTACTTTCTTTGCATATTTTACGTGGTTTGGGGCTTTCAATAAGTGTCGTTCTAACTTACGAACAAGAACCACAACATTGATACTAGTATTGTTAATCACCCGTTGTAAATTGGATCTTAACTATGCTAGGAGAAACAGGCACCCGCAAAGCCACTTATGCAATACAAGTTGCATGTCAAGCGTGGAGCAAGTCTCATGAACGATGTCATGTAAGGTTAGCCCGGGCCGCTTCATCCCAACATACCGCAAGATGCAAAGTACACAAGAAGCAATCGACAATAAAAGCATCAACGCCCACAATGACCATTGTGTTCTACTCGTGCAACAGATCTACATATAGACACGGCTCTGATACCACTGTAGGGGTTCGTAGCATGGAAAACAAAAATTTTCTATCGCATACAAACAAACAAGCCAAGATCTATCTACTAGATTGTAGCAACGAGTCGATGGAATAACTTACCCTCGAAGATTCCAAAATGTTTAACGAGAGCGGATTCTCGTGGGTGATGTAGTCGTACTCTTTCCGATCTCAAGATCGTGTAGACGATCCTTCTGGCGCTGCGTTCCGGCAGCGCTCCCGCAGTCGGTCACACGTTCGGTACTCGACGAAGACCTTCCTCTCCCTTGTTCCAGCAGGCAGCGGAGGTTGTAGCACTCTCCTCGCGATTCCGGCAGCACAACGGCGTGGTACCGGAAGTAGAGGGGAGATCCCGCAGGGCTTCGCCTTAAGCCGGAGCGAGTATGGTGGAGTATGAGAGAGGGCTATTAGTGGTCTAGAGATTTAGACACACCAATTAGAAGGCTCTAAACCGCAGGCTAAAGCAATTAGAAGCTCTAAACCAGAACGGCTCTAAACCGGAGATTAGAGGTAGAAACTTGTGTGTCTAGAGGAGGAGGCCTGCCCCTCCTTTTATGGGTGGAGGGGCCATGGCGCGCCAGGGAGGGAGGGAGGGAGTCCCTCCCCAACTCGGCCTAGGGCTGGCCGCCGGCTTGGAGGAGAGGAACTCCTCCTCCAAGTTGGTTTCAAACTCCTCTTGCTTGTTTCCCACAGTTTCTTGTTTTAGCCGTTTGACTTTCAAACTGGACATTTGACTTTTCTGTTTTAGGATTCAATTTAATCCTTTATTTGGGACAGCAAGAACACTTAGTACATGATGCAATCATTCCAATATGTAATGACATATTCATGTACCCCTCCCCCCCCGGAGTGTCGGACATTCCGGAACCTTCTAGAACATTCCCGATGAAAACACCGGAATCATTCCCGAACTCCGAAACGGGTCTTTCCTTATATGAATCTTATTCTCCGGACCATTCCGGATCACCTCATGATATCCTGGATCCCATCCGAGACTCCGAACAACATTCGGTCTCTTTCTCATAATACCATAACTACTCAAACAACGTCGAATCCTTAAGTGTGTCTCCCTACGGTTCGTGAATTATGCGGACATGATCGAGACACTTCTCTGAACAATAACCAATAGAGGAATCTGGAAATTCATATGGCTCCCACATATTTCTACGATTACTTTGCGATCGAATGAACCACTTACATACGATACCAATTTCCCTTTGTCTCACGATATGTTACTTATCCGAGGTTATGATCGTCGGTATCTCTGCATACCTAGTTCAACCTCGTTACTGATAAGTACTCTTTTCTCGTTCCCGTGATATGTGATCCCTTGTGAGCCAGTCACATGCTTGCAAGCTAATTGGATGACATTCCACCGAGAGGGCCCAGAGTATATCTATCCGTCATATGGATGGACAAATCCCACTCTCGATCCATGTGTCTCAACCAATACTTTCCGAACACTCAATGCCACCTTTATAACCACCCAGTTACGGTGTGGTGTTTGATGTCATCAAAGCATCCATCCGGTAAAGGTGATATGCATGATCTCATGGTCGAAGGAATTAGGTTACTATGTATCAGAAATCATATAGCAATTGAACTATTGAAATGACTTGATCTTTATGCTACGCTTATCTATAGGAGTATGTCCACCATATCATTCTCCTAACGATATGATCTTGTTGTTGATAACATCTCAATGTTCATGATAGGGAAACCACAATCATTAATCAACCAACAAGCTAGTGAAGTATAGAGGCTATACTAGGGACTTCAAATTAAGTTTACAAATCACACAAGTATCAATGTTTCCTTGTTAATACTATTATAGCATGAATGTAAACATTTATCATAAACACAAAGATATAATAATAACTACATTTATTATTGCCTCTAGGGCATATCTCCAACATTAATACACGCCCAACTTTGGCAGGTGTTTCTCTAAAAACAAACTTTGGCAGCTGATTAATGTAGGTGCAAAATGTCTTCTAATTACATTATGTTTTTGCATTAACTTCGGCATGCAAACCGAATCCTATTAGTTGTTGCGCCGACGGTGATAGGCAAAGGATGGTCATCGGTCACAAGGCTTAGCAGCCAATAGGGAAGTTCCCACACGGTGTAAAGTGATGTTGGCTTTTGATAACTTTGTGTCGGTCCCAAGGAAACACCAGGGAAAATCTTACACACTCTAATAGGTGGTGTCGGCACACTACTGCCGCATGTGCTACGTTAATGGAGGAGTGTTGCACAAAGTCAGGCACGACGAAGAAGAGTGGCATAAAACCGTGATAGATGTGTCCTTGCAAATGCAGGGAATGTTAGTATGTGCAGAGGGAGGTATGTTAGTATTTGCATGGTGCCTGGCACCAGATGTGATGGGACGATGAGAGACTGGTATGACATTGGCAGGAAGAACTAACCTCGCGTGGATTCAACGACGCCGAGATAAGTGAGAGCCCCACATGATTTTTTTTTGTTAAAGTCGAAGTGTAACTGCGTTCAAAGACTTTGTTTTGGATAATATGTTCAATTATTTCATCAAATTATCCAAGTACACTAATATTTTCATATTTTTTTAGAATAGATAATGCTAAACCGTAAATCCTGCTAGTTCCTTAAAAATACAAATTCAAATAACATAAATGTTCTACAAAAAAGGTGATCTATTTCTAATTGGTGCTTTGTCTCCACCTGATCTGCAATATAAGTAGGTTTAGCATTTCAACCAGTCAAATATTGTCAGGCCCGACCAAAAATATCAAAAATATTACCAATGAGAACAATATAATCAATATACTAGATTCTGAGATGTTAGATGTTATTATGAAAATATGTATCATTAACTACTTATATCCTGAATGAGATGGAATATTGTTCATATTATCTACTACTAGTTAAATACCCGTGCTTTGCTACGGTATAAAATAATAAACAAATGAATACTTTGTGGACATACAATTTCATAGCTATTTTTACCACTTCACACTCCTCACTTGATCTCCTTATCTCTTGTAATGCCTCATTTGCCAACTACACTATACTCTTATGTAGCAAGAACTCGGCTGCCTTCCCCATTGGTTCTTCTAACTCCGTTCTCGCTTGGTCCGCTACTCGACTCTGCTGCCATATCCCTTTATATTGTGCCATCTCCACTATTGTCCTCAACTTTGATGAGGCCCCAACACTCTATCGCGAATTAAGTCAACTCTGGTGATGGATTGCAATATGGATATAATAGGGGCAAAGACAAGCATATTCATAACTGCATCAAGTTCACTTTAAGAAAATAAAAAAGTTGATAATAGCCACGCATGTAAATTCATTATCTCGTTACATCCCCGCAAAATTGTTGCACCGTATCTGGCATGAGCGCTTGGCCTAGTTCAGCAGACGCTGAGCTCCTTGAGCCGCTACACATCAACCGGAGAAGACTTTTTGTATAGATTCGGTGCATTAGATGAGATCCTAGGATCAGCTAATAAAAACATTTTTCAAAATTAAAAAAACTATAATCCTTTATACAATACGCCTACAAACTTTATCCACGTCGCCAAGAAGTTTTAGCTCAAAATTTAATGTACATGGAAAAAATAAAAATGGTGATCTACCGTGAACAGTGTCAAATTTTATAAGTAGTATTTCACGCTACTCACACCATAATTTTATCTTTTCTCTCTCATAGTGTAGGGAATTTGAGCTGCAGGGGGTCGCACACATAACACAAATGTTTGTTGTTTTTAGAATTAATGAACATATTTTTTTGTTTAAAAACATGATTTGATAGATCATATCTAAGATTAGATCCTACCAAAGTTGCCCTCACATCAACCACGGTCTCGTCTGAATGAAAGCAACTTCATGTCTCCACAAACTCATGTGTCGTCATTCGCTTGTGTTGTTGTTGCCTTTCAAGTGCTTGTGTGCTGGTACCCGACCTACGAGAAGTGGTGCTTCATACACGTTTGCCTCGCGACAGAAGCCTTCGAGTGTACCGATGTCGCCTAATGGCGCTTGCAGCGTCGCCTTGTGGTGTTGGCACGTTCGGCGCTATCAAGGCGGCCAGCTTGTGCTATTGGTTTCAGATGCTGCTCACGATGAAGGCTCACAGACCTTATGATTGCCTACACCCAACAACAAAGAATCTCTCCGGATCAGAACGTGTCATAGAACGTCGCACGCTACACGAAATTATGGGTTTAATTCTTGACTTCTGCATTTACACTCTAATTAATAAAAACAAAATCGACACAAATGGTAATGAACGTGTAGCAGCATCACGTGGTAGCGGTGTGTATAAAAAGATGCAATGGTGAGGCAACCATAGTCATGGTGATATATCTGCACTGGGCTTTCAATGTTTCTTCTTTTATAACCGTTATATGGGATATGGCGAGGCAACCATGGTCGTGTAGAAGTAGTTAGACGAATCGACGTGATCGATCTTCTCCTGCAGTGCCAATCCAACTAACCTGTAATCAACGCTAACTTTTTTGAGAACTGCAGATCAAATTATTCTTTAACTGCCGATTGAACTCACGGTATAAATAAGTTCAATGAAATGAAGAGATGCAGAAAATGTCTATAAAACGAACATCGTTTTTATTTTGGTAACATGAATTTCACATATAATAATCGCATCATTAGTATCAACCATGGAGTACTCACAAAAATAAAATTATTAATGTACAGTAGTTAGTGCATGCGTTGACAAAAGGTTGGCACGGACAGCTCGGCTCCGACGACGTATAGAAGTTTGGTACGGCGAACATCGCTTGCTGCTGCAAATTGGGAGTGGTCTCCTTTTGCGACGCCGACGTCTGCCTGGTGTACTCGCTGCAACTTTTGATGTCGTCGTCTCGCCGGCCTTTTCTTGTGCAAGTCCTAGCACTCGGCCGAGAAGCTGTAAAAACATGTTGTTGTTGTCGTGGCGTCCACACAATACTAACAGGCAAGTGTGGGATTTTTTATGTCTCATTGCGAGTTACCTGACGATGTCGTCATGGCATTGGAGGTCGGTTTCTGTATTTCGTGTATCATTCCGTCGTTCAACGATGCAGAAGTACTTCTTGTTCGCTTTGCAGCTCTGGGTTCTGGACAGGGTCCATGTCCGGGCTAGCCACGCTGACTGGGTAGCCTCTTTGAGGAATGCAAAACACCGGAGACGGCTCATGTTGATAATTTTACGTGAATTGACATGTGAGAAGGACGGCCTAATAACTAATAAAGCAATATGTAACAAACATACTCTAACAAACTTCAGAAATAATGTGAGATTTTTCGCCCACGTGAATAACAAACATCCGATTTTCTACGCGGTTTGGGCTGGGAAGACTTTACGTGAGTTACACATTTGAACAGAGAGTAGGTAGCTATTTGAGTGGAGAGATAATTGGTTTGATATTCTGTTTTAGCCCCACGAGTGTAGAAGGTGGATGTGGGCGGTGGCATTTTTCTAGTAATTATATCGAAGTGTGACACCGTGTGACACCACCGCTTTGCTTTTAATAGTAAAGAAGACTATTAAACAAGCAAACTTTTTCTTTCCTAAGTACACCCAGTCAAATGCACACAGCCATATTAGCACCGTTCGATCAGCACACTGTAACCCCTAAGATTAATCTATTCCTTGTCTAATGTGCATCTAGCAATTAACACGAGCGGACGCGCTCCACCGGCAGAGGAAAAATTCAGCCCCGACTCCTCTCTTCAAGCCTATGGAAAAAATCAACGAAGAAACACAAAATTCCCCAATGATGCCGTGAATCGTGCCCGGCCAAGCAACTGCCGCCAGATCGCGTCGCCCCGCACTGCTCCGGCGCGCTCCCTGCCTGGCCCTGTCCTGCTGCGCTTCTCTCCTCCAGCGAGCTCCTTGCCCACGGGCTGCCACCTCCAGGTACAACGTGTGGCCGCATCGACCAGGCCGTCGGCGCCACTACCATACTATTCTAGCGGAAAGGATCCGACCTCGGAGCGCATCGAGCCGTGCGTCGACGGCGTCCATGTCAGCGCCACCTACCTTCTGCGGCGCTCTCCAAGACGAAGCTCCGGCTCATTCACCTCCAGGACTTCCTCCACCTCCGCTCAGTCCATGAAACTGTACTACAAAATTACTGAAATCAACCTTTTTAACTTTAATTTCCCCTGCATTTTATTTCATGGAGAGAGCGGCAATAGTACTAATATTAAATCAATCTGCAGATTTTCGTGGTTGCTAGGATAAGGAGCGAGCTCATATTCACATTTTTCCTTGAAATCAGGTTCTTGTGCGTGCACACGCCAATCGATCGGATTTTCCAAATCACTACTGTACCTTGTTCAGCCAGTCAGACAAGGATAACACGATGTAGTTTGTCTTTCAGTCTTTCATACCCTGGTGTTTTCACAACCAGTTTAAAGCTCTTTGACCAACTCCGTAGACTGATTAATTATCTCACATTTTGTGTTTACATGTGTGGTTCGACATAAGCCAGTATTTGCTTGCGTATTGCAGGAAATTTGATTGGTAGGATAAACGGCAGTCGTGTTTCAGTCACACCGAAGTCCACAAGGTATGACTAATTGAGCTGTATGCTAATTTGATTTCCTTTCACAATGTTTCCTAACTATGGGCTTCTATTGTTATTTCATTCATCATTTTCTGTAGTTTAAAACAAGAGCGTTGATTCTGGAGTTTCCACAACTTGTTGACCTATGATGACATGTCAAGGGGACACATCATGTGTCAGGTTTGATGAAATGCCAATAATGTTATTCATCAACTGATCTACAACAAATATCAAGCTTTGAGTAAACATTGTTTTCTCTTTAGTTCTTTTAGTTTCTAAATAGTGAAACTAAACCCAGTTGAAATTGACGTTCCTTAGCCATACCTGTTTTGAACTGAAAAGGAAAACACATTTCCCTGTAGGCTGTAGAAGAAAAATGCCTCCTTGACTTTCGGACGGAAGTTTCTCTTATAGCACCTTCATAAATGATAAGGGATGTTATGCTGCTGATTTATTTTAGAGGTCAACTTATCTATGAACTTTTACATGACAATAATGTATTGTTCTATTTGCTGGAAACTACCATTTTCAATGGTGCATAACATGGATAATAGTAGGAAATACAACAGCAGTTTCCTTACTTGTAATCTCCATTGATTTAAAAATCTCTGAAATGATTAATTTATTCACCCGATTAATAGAGAAATACTGCTTAATGGTCATGTACTTTTGTTTGCTATAGGTTGTGAGTTTACAATTTAGTTGATGTGAAAAAAGTCATTGGCGATTATATACAGGTGTGGGTGAAAATGAGGGTAAAGGGGGCATCATATAATGCTCCAAATTGTGTTATTACATATTTTTATGTCTTGGGCAAAAGCCATTAAAAGTTCTTTGTCTCTGGTTATACTTCTACACTTTGTGATTCTCATCCTATCGGTTATAGTTTCAGGTTAATGCCATTTTCCATTTGAGATATTACCCGTTCATGCGCTCATGTGTCTTTATTTTGTTCACGCATGTTTTAGTTCCAATCATGAAGATTGTGGAGGTAGTCTGTTGTTTCTTAGTTTATTCAAAGTTTTTTTCTTAATGGTAAGTTAGTGAGAATGTGAGATTATTATTTCAGCAAGGCGTCAGTTTTTATGACTCTGTACTAAGATAGTTAACCTATATATCATATTTATCTATTAACGCGGATTTGGTACCACCAGTGCTACCTCTGCATGCTTAGGGCGTCGTTGGATATGAGGAGCAGCTTTAGTTCGTGTCCGGATACGAGGGAGCAAGTATTCGGTGTCTACTTCACGGTGCCTTCCTCTCCGTTTGTGCACCACTCCACTAACCAGGCGCTATGTTGAGCAACATAACAAAACAATTATTTGGACGTTCTTCCACCGGTCCGTGAAAGAAGCATGCCTTGCTAGCGTGCCCTCCTCTGTCCATGAAGTGCACTAATTATAGGCATGTTAGATTGCGAAAACGAAGGAGATCCCATTCGTTTTCACGGGGTTTTCTACTTTTGTCGCAAATATTCCCCCGCATGTTTTTCTGCTCATATCCCCCATGTGCAACACAAGCCCTCAGCTCCCCCTATATATGAGCCCGTGGCATGTGGCTCTACCCTCCCCACAAAACAGAAACTAGAGACATAGTTGGTGTGTCTTGGTTCTTCATCCGTTCTTTGTCCAATCCTCGGTCCGTGAACTGTGCTAAAAAAATTCTAGGTTGGATGGTCTGGTTAGTGTGGTTGGTGATAGTGTTAAAATAGTTGCAACTTCCTTGGACCATGACATATGCAATTTTTTTCTCAGTGGTGTGGTGTGGTGTGATGGTTGGCACCTTGTGTTCGCAGTATGACGGCGATAGAATTTTCCGTCCGAAAACTTGTGCTCTTAGTGCTCTAATTTATGCTCCCTATAAGAGATTAATGGACGGATTAGCATGCACATATAGCTCTCATGGTATCCCACTATTTTGGATTCAGGCCCGGCCCTGAGGGGGCGCGAGCGGGGCGGCCGCCCCGGGCCCTGGGATCCAAGGGGGCCCTTCCTGGTATGGTATACTCACTGGCGCCGCCATGAATAGAGCAGCTCGAGATCAGTTTTCTCTGGTATACTGTCGTATGTTTAATGGAGACGAAGGACGAATCGTTACCCCTGCTGATTTCAAGTGGGCTGTAGTTGGGCTTTATTTCCTTTGTCGCTTGAGCTTTTTTTTTTCTTTTGACATGGCCTTTTCTCCATTCGTGATAACCATGAGAGTATCAAGTCATTCGCCGCTGAGTGCAGACAATCAACTCATTTCTTATTCTATAGCGCTGATTTTTTTGAGAGGCATACCGCTGATTGCTCTAGTCGTTTTTTCATTAATTGTTCTAATTATTTCCATTTTAAAAAGTATTATCATACGTCAAACAAAAATAAACTATTGTCATGAGCATTTAAACAAGTAGGGAATAACCGCGGTCAAGGCATAGCGCGATGGACTATAGAGCCTAGGCGACGCAAAGGCAACAAATAGAGGATTGAGTACTAATTGGACGATAGTGGCGGCCAACATTCTAACAACATCCGGTATGAACTACAAGTAGCAAAATTTAAGTTTTGTTATATTCAAAGAAATTTACACACAATATGTATACAATTTCGGTGTCAATATCGTTAACCGATTCACGGTAAGTATCATAAAATAAACATATATATGCATTAAGGGTCCCGGTTTTTAGGCCCGCCCCGGGTCCTCGAAATCCTAGACCGGCCCTGTTTGGATTTATCTATAATACATACCATTTAGCATTATTTTGTGAGAGCGTGGATACAATTTTTTAGATAACTTATGAAGGCGTGCGTTGCACGTGCCCATCTACTAGTGCATAATAATACACGAACCGTGCATCATACTTGTATGAAGGAAAATTCGTCATGCATGGCCATTGGTTTTGCATAACGAAAGCATGAACACCACCCAATTAATGAGATCTATAAATTGAGGTATTGTCCGGTGTCCGCCAATGCATCGACTCATTTGACAAATTCTGGGATACACATGAACTTTTTTCTAGTTATATATACATGCATGCATACACACTATACATAGGGTGTGAGATATTAGAAGGTAACTGATATGTGTTGTAGAGATTCTTGGGTCTTCGGTTGATGAAGGGAACCCATGGGAGTCTCCAATGGTGGCAGTATGAGTCCCGAGATGGCGTACACTTCTGCATCTCCTATTCCATCCATTCCTAGTGTGAACACATTATTGACATGCAATGTAACACATGGTGTGGAAGACAACAGCGTGGCTTTCAACGTCCATGGCGTGCGCTTCCCCTCGAACAACTTTGAAGTGACACCACTGGCTAATTCTGCATATATAGTGTTAATCCTTGGATCGATTCACTTGCACACATAGTATCGATGGATTGAAAAAATAGTGTGTCACGATTATAACATGTATGATCGAAAATTTTCAATTACTACAAGTTTTCAAATATAGCTGTAGACTAACTAAAATAATTCAATTATCACTGGAAAACAATACATAAAGTAGATCTCCATTCTTCAAACATGCCACACGGGAAAAAATATTGAGTGTAGTCTCATGACCTATAAGTGATCACTCGTAAACGAAATAACCTGAAACATTAAAGGTCACGACCAAACTAACTGGTCAATACTTTGAATGTATTGGCATGTGGAGTTTATATCAAACCTAGCCACTACATGCATACTTGGCTAGGTGGATTCTAGACTAATTTGCAAAAAAAAAATCACTTTTACCTATAATTTTTACGAAAATATTTTTCAATACATAGATAGGTCACTCTGGTTGATAGCAGGTGTATCTACACAATTAAGTTCACGCATAAATTTTAAGTAATTAAGAAATTTGGATGAGTGATAAATTATCATACATCAGAATCCATTTGCTCATAATGTCCATAACCGGGGACAAGATTAAGTACTTAGTTTGACAATCTGCAGAGGTTTATACACTTTACCCATGCGACCTGGTCAATTCCTATTACCATTACACTCATTTTGCACCATGGTCCGGTGAAGTCCATGACAAAACCGTTCGAGAAGTAGTTCCCTAAACCCTACATACCGAAACACCCACACTAATCCACATCTCTGGCTACATGATTTCAAGCCACCAAAATCTACTAGTCAACCAACATACATTCACATTGCACATGGTTGCACACCTAAGCTACCCAACAAAGAAAACAATCCCTTCTACCATAGGCCTAGGTGTGGCTCCCCACAATAAAACCATCAAACAAAAAACATCAAGCCATCCTATAGCCAGGAGATTCGTTAACTATGTTGGTTCTAGCATGTAAAAAATATAGGTTTCAAAACACGTTAGCTTTTATTGATGAAATCCATCCCCTTCTAATAAGAATCACTAAGGGAACCTACACATACGATGCCTCAAGCTAACAAGACAAGCTAACAGGCACAACATGGGAAATATCATAGCGTATACATAAATATTCCTATACATTCAATTCTACAGAAAAACTACTATAATGCATGGGAAAAATAATATGACTTTTACGATCAAAATAGAACCACTGAACTTAGTTCTTGTAGTCGTTCAGACAATCCTCACAGTTGCAAGGATTCCACTCCTTACAAGATACACGATTCATAAATGCCAAAACAAATAACAACACAACACAAAGAAAACACAAGCAACAAATGCATGCATGATTATTTAATAGAAGTCACAAATGTTAAATTTTTTTCTATGTATATGTTATTAGTAGATGATGCACATGGAAAATATCAATTATATACTAAAACTAATATAAGGTTGTGTTTCAAGGCACCAGGTTGATCCACATCGTCTAAATTATTTTTGATAGTCAGATCTAAAATATGAGGCTAGAATTTAGTTAAATATTAATAGTTACGTAATTCTGTAAAGTGTATTTGGTTGGCATGGTGCAATTCTAGATCGTCTGTCACGTCTTTATTGTGGGCCTATATCACGATGCTCCTTACCAAGCAGTAGCCCGTGCAGTTCCAAAAACAAAAGAGCAGTCCCTGTCAATTTTTTTATTTGACTAGGTCGGTGTCAATTGTTCACAGGAAAACAACTCCAACTTGATCGCAATATGACACTAGGTGACAAACGTGAAACTAATCAACGTTTCCTACCCTATCACGTCTACAACCATCCGGCGCGTGAATGGACTGCTAAATCGTACTGACGCTAGACACTAGAGTATGTTTTATTCGCCTCAAAATCAAAATTAAAAGCAGACTGATATAATTTATAGCAACCAAGTGCTCTAAAGCTGACCAGTCATGGGAAAAAAGAAACTCCAAACTAATTGTTTCATAAGTGAAGCCAACTCCAAAACTGACGGTCGGTGAGAAAAAACTCCAAATTATATTTGTACGATCCAATTTTAGCATACGAGCACGTGCATGTGCCTACATAAGACACGGTGGCAGCCTCGCATAAATAAAAAATATATCATGAGAAGATTTAAAATTAGACTCATATGTACGTACATATATGCATATATCACCAAATATATCCGCTCAAAAAATAAAATCAGAAAATATTGCAAAACTTTTTTGAGACCAGAAATAATACTCCCTCCGTCCCAAAAATAGATGTCTCAAGTTTGTCAAAATTTGAACGAATCTAGACACTATTTAGTATATAGATTCATTCAAAATTTGAAAAACCTAAGACATTTATTCTTGGACGGAGGGAGTACAACACTTTGGAGTTTTGCTGCTCCATCACTTGTAGAAGCATGAAAAGAGATGAGACATGCATGCGCACTCCTTCACCGCCGCCCACCTCGCCACGCCTTGTCATGATGCGTGCCGCCAACTTAATCAAAAGTCTGAACTGAGAGAGATGACCGGTCAATATATTCTAACACCCCCTCTCACTTATAGTCTATTTTAGTCTTCTTTTGCTTTATTTGGGTATACAACCCTGAACCTCTGGTTGTAAGTTGTATGGACCTACCAATTCACCGTTACTCTGATCTGAGAGAGGGTTGGTCTTTACACTCTAACACTCCCTCTCACATATATGCTCATTTTGAGCCTTAATGTCCACAATGAAAACAGGGGCATGCCGCGGTATTTTTGGGGAATCCCATCCTATCGCTGGCCTCAAGAGCTTTCTGGTTCAATAAGACCGCGTCCCAAACTGACATTGATCTTCAAAAAATGGAGATGTAGGGCATCACCATCTCAAGATCGCAATTGCGTCGTCCACACGGCCATGGAGGCCAGTGCAGTCGAACAACAAGGTCACACAACATTCTCAATATTCGTTGATACCCTTGGGTGAGGGAATATGTTGCCATGACACGCCATCCATAAGAAGTTCCTAGCAAACAGATTACATTACCTTGATTTTACAGGGAGTATATGGCAGTCCAACCTAATCAATCTGCCTTCTGATCGCAAGAAGGTTGTTGCCATGTAGGAACTGCACCGGACCGTGCAATGGTCTACCACCCGTGGCGCACATGAAGGGCATGCAGCAGGCCATCCTGTGATGCAAAGGGACAATCTAGTCGCCAAGCACTCCCATTGAAACGATATCCAACACAACCTTGCCTATAAGACCCTAGGTATCAACCCTACCTAGCAATGTTACACCTACTTTAAACACTTTCTATTATTGAGAGAAAACTATAAATTTCGACAAACTCTCTTTTATTTACGGAGACATCCACAACAACAAAATGGGTACACACCTCAAAAAATTATCCAAACACGCAACTACTAGTTCAACAAGCCCAAGTTAAATTTTACATCCAAGAGGCATCATATCAACCAACACACCAGCCACAAAATAGATTGTGGTTATATTGTGTGAATGCTATATGTCGTAACATTTAGAGGTATTACTCCCAGTCCAATGCATGTCGTCCTCAAAGCTACTTAAAAAACATAGAATCCATAAGAGTGAGTACACATGCCATTGTGACACGTCTGTGTTTTGAAGGAAGCCGTATATATTCTCCTCATGGAATCGCAATGTTCCCAAATGATGATGTTGCAATTTCTTAATTGTTTTACCAGTTCAATAAATTATGGTAGCAATGCCAAGACATTCGAGCACTATTAGACTGACACTTGTTTCATTGATGCTAAACATTACAAGTCAAGATAGTCATAAGGCAGCGTGTGTGACTCCTTCCAGCCCGCTTGATGTCATGGACACTGCCATGTGATACGAGCTTGTTCATGAATGAGGCAATTTCAATGGGGCTAGACTATCTACCAGATATATATGGCTGTTATTGAAGTTTTAACTTAGCATGATGGATAGAGGGAGAAGACAGTGTCCTAACACAGTACTTTTCTCTTCAGCTTCCATGAAAAGTTCCATATTCCAGCAATGCAAAATCACTTACAAACACGTACTCTTTTCCTACGTGTCCTCTATTTTTCTTTGTTGCAATCTGTCGACTTCTCTTATTGCCACCTATGTTTCTCCATGGAAGTGTCCAAAGATATAGAGTTGGCGTGGAGAGAGTTTTGGGTGCCAATGAATGGAACTACAGAGCTTGATGTCTGTTAAAGGTGGGCCCAGAAATAGATACTTCATATACCCCATAGCACACCGTCTGTGTGATTTCTTCTTTTTGGAAAGGCCCAGTCGGCCCTGCCCTAGGAAGCGCATGACCCAGATCCAATTAATGCTCGCGTCATGGATCTGATCGACAGACAACAGACAGGCGATCGCCGATCGATCTCCCCTAATCCCCTCCTCCCGCGATCTCCCGGTTAGGTGTTAACTTTTATTTTGAAAGTGAAAGTGGACGTGTCATCGCCTCGCCTAGGGCCCCACAAAACATATAGCTGCCCTGCCTATAAAATGAGTTCACTATTTCTTGTTTATTCTTGGCTTGGAAGTATTTCTCGAAATTTTGAGTATCAAAGTAAATATCAGAAGCTTCAAAGAACTAACTAATTAAGTAGGAACTTTGTACAAAAAATCTAAAAATTAAATAAAACCTTAATTATTTAGCTTTTTGCATGGCAACTCATTTTAAGAATTTCGCAGCGGTATATATGTTTCTACCAAATATCTTGACACATGATTTTATTTATTTATTTGTCAAAAGTATGTTTCATGTGTACCCATATGCTATTATTATGTTATTTTATTTTTGAAAGTTCAAATTTGAGAAAAATTCTCTATTGTTTTGAAAATTCATTCTATAATGGCATTGTAATTTATAAATTCTTTCTTCGATACTTGAGATTTTCTGACATTTTGGAACCTTTAGGTTGTGAGAATTTTACAAAAGTTTATTAAAAACTAAAACATGGTTTGAAATTTTTGTAAGAAAATTGTAACATATACACTAGAACCACCCAAATAGAACCACCCCTAGTTAGAATATTTCTTCAAACGAATGTTTTAAAGATCTCTATCTTGATATTTTATGATATTAAAATATATATATATATCGACACACATACACATGCAATGCTTATGCATTACTACATAATTTATTCCCCAATATATAATTAATTAAGTGAGAAATTTTATTATAACATGTAATTTAAATTTAGAACAATCAAACTATTGAGTGATACATTACAACTTAATAGTAAACAATAGTATAACTAACGCACAAACATTGTTATGTGTGTCATCTCATTAAATAAAACTGTGATAATGCTAGTGTAGAAAATATAAGTTCAAATAAGTATAACAGTTTAGTATAAAGCATATTACTTTTATTTTACGAGGGCCCATTTTTGTTTGGACCGGTCCTGCCATTGCATTTAACCAAAGTAGGACAGAAGAGGAGAGCACGTCTTAAAAGGAAAAATAGAAGAGCCATAGAAACAAGAAAACTACATGTGTGTATCCTGGAACATAAGTCCATCGCCATTCGCTAATTTTTTTCCATGGGAAAATATTTCTCGGTAACTGGAAGGAGTTGTCAGGTCGCTTGAATGGTTTTCTCGTGTATATATATTATTTCATGATTGTGTATAAGGAAATCAGGATGCATCTTTAAGCTTGACTCTCTTCCACTAGTCGATGTGACCCTCCCACTAACCAGAATATAGTATATTTATGACATGTGATGATCTATTAATAGATCTGTTGCATTTTATCCATTATGTGATGGGTGTTTTGGTCGACAAGGAGCCTAATCAGTAGTGTATACCTGACACAGTAATTTTCTTTTTTTTTCTTGTTGGCAAGATTCCTTAATTTTCTTATTCAATGGATGGGTAGTTCTCTTTTAATTTTGCTTCTACAATAAATAATAAACTAAATCATCAATAACACAATGATATGTGCATTATGCCATGTATAGTTACCGTTCGAACTTTGCAATAAAAATGGCTATGTGCATCAACTGATGCAGAGGCCGGGGCTTCGCTTTCATTAAAAAACAGTTACATTACAAGACTTTTTAGGCATTCTAATCACGTGCACTTATGTACGTAAATGAAAGGAGCATTTGTTGTTCGTCAACTTTGATCAATGATTGGTTCAACAAAAAGCAAATAAGAAGATACTAATTTTGGCCACATTATCTTCATATGTCCTCACAGTCAAATATAATTCTGGGAACATACTTCCCTTATGGTATGGTAAGAGGGATTAACTTACCTTCTCCAGAAGAATGATGTAATTTCTCTATGGTGCAGCTCAACACGGTAAGGGCGGCCTTTTTTACATGGTGTGCATCAAACTGATTTTAGGCATTGGAAGTTCATGCAGGGTCATTTACGAACCGTCATGTATGAAGGGTGAAGCCAGGTGATGTTCATGCATATTGTCAGTAGTTAGCTTGCATAGTAAAAGCATGAATACGCATTGGCACTATAAATTGTGGGGAGTGTCCACGGTCGCAGAATCAGTTATGCCAATATGTCCATCTGATCGTACGTCAGTTACCCAGTTAATACTGTTAGAATTTTTCTGAAGGACGGTAAGATGAATAATAGAGGACACCAACTAATATATTATTACTTTGAGCTTTATCCAGAGGTTTTTCAAGCGGGTCGTGGTCTTATCTTAGACCAACCACACTGTGGTACCGATTCAATGAAAAAAGCAGTTTTGGTTTGAATCGGCACAAAATCTCAGCAGTGTATGGAACCGGCGCAAACAGTTAGATGGGACCCAGGTAAAATTTAAATAAACTCCAATTTGTATCTTTTCCGTGTGTTCACACAGCTGTGCTCTTGATTTCTAGAATAAAATATTGTAGTTTATAGCAATGAACCGAACCAATAATGGGAACCGCTTTTGTTGTCAGAAGCGATGAATCGATGCCCCCACACCGTATTGAACCGGTTCAAAGTCTAGTTTGAATCGCTTTGCTGCAACGGTGTGGCTGGTCTTAGGCGTGTTATCCCAATATCCGTCTTCTCCGCCACATCAGATGGTTTCATATCTTCGTGGCATTCATCTTCACGAGGCCCCTCTTGTGCAGATTGGACAACTCTCCAGGTAGCGTGTCATTCATCTTCGTGGAGATCGATGACGTCGATAAAAGTAGGCAAGGACATCGATCACTCGACAGAAAGTCCCCAGGAAGGAGAGCTGCATCCTCTTCTCGGACCTTGTCATGTTTAGCTAGCTTGCTTTTATATTTTTCAGAGCGTGAGTAGTATATATATAAAGGAAGCTAGAGACCATGCAAACCGGCCAACTAAAAGTGTCACGCCAAGCAACACCAATATCTATCGAGAACCAACATAATCAAACATGCAGGCTCTGTGTCTATGCCAGGTCAGCTTTCCCTGATGGGAGGTAGGCGCCTGACACTCAGTAACTACTCCCTAGAAGGTGATAAGGATGGCATCCAGGGGCGACCCAGAAATGGGCTAAGCCTCGGGCCGACCCTTGTGTTAGGCATTTAGTTATACTTTTTTTACATTTTTTTTAATTTCTAAAGGGTTTCTAGTGTAGTCTAAGACCAGGGCTGCAGCACGGGCTGACCTGGGTGCAGATCTGCCCCTGATGGCATCGTCGAGGTGAGGCTTCGGACATGCCCTTGTAGTCTTTCCTTGGCATCACGGGACAACAATTGCTGGTTCGATAGACCAGCGTGACCTTGTCCGGTGGTAGGTAGGTAGAGCTATCGTCACGGTCACGCACACGCAGCTTCGGGGTCCCTGGCCTAAAGAGTTATGCCAATGGTGCATATCCTTCGCCTTGAATCATGCAGTCATAGTATATTATGTCCAACGAGAAACCTTGAGAAGAGGAAACAGGTGCCGGCAAAAACACCAAGTTGTCCCACGAGGCGCGCAGACCTCCAAGCACCCACTTGCCCGTGGGGGGGGGGGGGGGGGGGTCTGTCATTGGTTGGACTCCGTACAATGCACGCGGAGCCCCCAAGCCCCACGTCGCGACTCCCGCGAGTTGGGTCTCAGGTTAACCCGTGCATTGAACCCTGAACACCACATGGAAACTGCATCCTAGGCCTCCTAGTCTCGCTGATAATCCGATCTGCATGACAGCTGCACCCCCTACCTGGTGCGCCAATTGATGAATGATGATCTTCGGCTCCTTAGGCAATCACAATTCCAAAAATCAGAAGAATGTTTATTTGTTCGGTGGGGGCTCGGTCCAACATGTTTGGATCAATGACAATAATGTACGTATCTCTCAAAGTTTATTAAGGGTGTGATCACAAGATCATACACGCCTAATATAATGATGATCTTGATGGGTTTCTAGATGCAACTGACGTCTACTCAAGCTTCAACCTGGCGTCGCTTAATGACTTGGGCGTCGATTAATGATATTTCGGTATATATAGGTGTCGATGTAGGTGCATCCATGTCGCACGTTCGAATCCCAAATGTCTAGACGGTGAGACAGTTATATGATTATGAACGTCTGAGGTGTCTGTGCAGAGCCAGCCTTTTTTGTTTTCACATATAACCGGCTCTACAGGCCGTCTCTAATGTTGGAGTTTGTACTAGTTACTTGTATGTTAAGTTAACTACTCCCTAGAAGGTGATAAGGATGGCATCCAGGGGCGACCCAGAAATGGGCTAAGCCTCGGGCCGACCCTTGTGTTAGGCATTTAGTTACTTTTTTTACATATTTTTTTTAATTTCTAAAGGGTTTCTAGTGTAGTTTTGGCCCTAAGACCAGGGCTACATCACGGGCTGACCTGGGTGCAGATCCGCCCCTGATGGCATCGTTGAGGTGAGGCTTCGGACATGCCCTTGTAGTCTTCCCTTGGAATCACGGGACAACAATTGCTGGTTCGATAGACCAGCGTGACCTTGTCCGGTGGTAGGTAGGTAGAGCTATCGTCACGCACACGCAGCTTCGGAGTCCCTGGCCTAAAGAGTTATGCCAATGGTGCATATCCTTCGCCTTGAATCATGCAGTCATAGTATAATATGTCCAACGAGAAACCTTGAGAAGAGGAAACAGGTGCCGGCAAAAACGCCAAGTTGTCCCACGAGGCGCGCAGACCTCCAAGCACCCACTTGCCCGTGGGGGGGGGGGTCTGTCTTTGGTAGGACTCCGTACAATGCACGCGGAACCCCCAAGCCCCACATCGCGACTCCCGCGAGCTGGGTCTCAGGTTAACCCATGCACTGAACCCTGAACACCACATGGAAACTGCATCCTAGGCCTCCTAGTCTCGCTGATAATCCGATCTGCACGACGGCTGCACCCCCTATCCGGTGCGCCAATTGATGAATGATGATCTTCGGCTCCTTAGGCAATCACAATTCCAAAAACCCGAAAGAGT